>VDFB02303875.1:0-43542 GCA_007258455.2 Sequoia sempervirens | reverse complement strand
CCAATTACATTTTTAAACCACATGTCTTTGAGGCGTTTTGTTATTTAACAATTGACTTACTTTGTGTATGCTTCCAAAGCTTTCATTGAGGTATTTTGTGAAACAGTTATACAAACCAATTGATTGCCTTATATATGCTACCAAATTTTCCATACATGTCTCTAAAAAATTGGAATATACTCCTAATGCAATAGGGGGAGGCCTGCACCACACAAACACACAACTCCAATCTGCAAACACAATTTTCAATTTACAATTTCATCAGGACCTCTTCATTCAACATATTCACATTGTTCCTTGTAGTATATCAAAGTCACTCAATTGGGTATAATTCCACTCACACAACCTTTCAACTCACAACACAACACACATCAGGGACCCATTACAAAGCCTTTCAACATATCTAACAATCACCAATGCTTGTTTTGTACCAAACTACACAAATCGGGTTTTCTATGCTTTTAAGGGCCCAAATTAGCCCACTTTTACAAAGGTACCACCTTCAAAACTTGCCCAAATCTCTTGAAACCTTGGGGCAGCACTTTATATCTGTCAAAATTTCAACTTATAGTGTTAGATTGTAGAGATTCAATCATTTACCACCCAAACCATAAAACCCTCTCCCTAGGCTTAGAAACCCTAGGTTTTATTGAAAGTAGCACTTACCAAACACTCCAAAACTTGACAATTGTTCAAACAAGCCTAAAATACCCTGCTCATTCTCAATCTAACATAAAATAATGCTGCCCAACTCAGAAACTCAATTTCACTCACCAAAACCTCATTTTTCTTAAGGAAAACTCAACATTTCCTCATTTGGTTTGACACCCAATCCAAGGATCATCCTCCATTAAATTTTCTCATTTCCTTTCATAATGTTTCCCTCCTAAAAAAACCACTTCAACTTTCCAAAACTAACATTTGAAAGAGGTAACCGTTGGTCTCCCTCTTTAATACACTTTTACAACCCTGGTGTAGGAGCACCTACACCTCATCCTCCTTATTTGATCATTTGATGGTAATTAGGAGGTTAATAGGTAGGTGGATGAGTCTTTAATCATGTTTTTTTTTTAATAAGGTCAATCAAGACCACTAAGCATGTCTTAGGTTGAGTTTTTGAGTTTAGGTGTTAAAATGTGAAAAATGGTGATCTTGCACTAAAGTATCTTTGTAGCCTTTGAAGGAAAGTTTTTGAATTTACATGTAAAGTGTGCAAGATTAGTGTTTTGTGGATGTAATAAGGCTCATTTCAAGCCATTGGTGTGGTTTTAGCAAGTTATAGGTGTTAGGGGTGCAAACTTACAATATGAGTAATATTGTTGTTATATCATGTGTAAATGATGTAAACTTGGCCTTCAACGGTCATTAAGGATTTGAAATTCAGTTGCAAGGTATTTGGTCAATGGAATGTGAAGAATAATCCTTTAAATTTCATGTAGACATGAAATGCAAGTTTGATTTGGATTTTCTGAGAAGAAAATACATTGAAATCTCAAGTTTAGCATCATTTTTTTGTGATTTTTGGTTTTTTCCTAACCTGTACAGTAATGTACAGTCTTGTATTATGAAAGTCTCTTTTGGAATAGTGTAGGGGCATGAGTATTTTGTGATTTCCATCTAGTTTGAGGGCTTAATAAATACTTTTAAGCTTTCTTTAAGGGTTTTCTTGTGCACAACTCGGGAACCCCTATTTTGAGGGTTTTGTTAACAAAACATGATTTAAAGGGCCCTTACATATTTTGTGGAAACTATAACTCATGTAAGGGACCCTATGATGTCTTATTTAAGCGTAGGATGCATGATTTGAGTGCTAGGAAATAAATAGGAGTAATAAACATGCTGCTACAGTGAGTTTTGTGAAAAAAAATGCATGTGAATGAGGGCTTAGGCCTAGGGTTTGGAAGAATCTCTATGGGAGGTCATGATATTTGAAATTTTAGGCATTTTCAGGGCTAATGTCATTTTTTCAAGTTGGTTTTAAAGTCTAGGAGGTTGTGGAAGTAGCATATTCAATAAACCCTCTTGAATAGTGCATAAAACAAGGGTTTTTAGGTTTGGCATGAATTTGTCTGTACCAGAGGAATATGGTTGTGGTTTTGGAGGTTTGGGAACCTAAGAAATGTTTCCCCAAGGTTTCAAGGTCGTGTGACAAGTTTGAGGAAACGTTGCTTTGCAAATTGGGCCTAATCAGCCTAATTAGGTCAACCTAGAAGGGGTGTTTTTGGGGATTTGGTCCAAAGGACTTGTACCTAAAATTGAGATATGTGTAATAACTCTGAAATGGTGTCTAAAACCATCAATATTTTGTCTATTTTTTTTTAGAACATTTGATTTATTGGGAAAAAACTGAGTTTCCACTACTATTAGGGTTCAAGGGGTGAAAGTGTGAAATCTAACTTCTGATGATTGTCAAGCTTTGAGGGTTGTTTGGTTTGTTCAAATAGGTCATCTTAATATTGTTAGATTCCTCTTAAATGCATTTTGTCAAATTGGTTGTGATTGAGCCTCCCAAGTCTACATCAAACCCTTCACTATTTGTTAATTTCACAACTTAGCACTTTTTGCACATTTTGAAAATTCTACTACCTATTTAAACTATTTTGGTTTTCACCTCTATTTCTAAATTACCTCATCAGTAAAGCTACCTCATCACCTATTTTTTCTATTTATGAAGCCTTGAATGACATATATATTTCATTTATTTTAATGGATACATTTTTTATGAAATAATATTTGTCTCATTACCATGCTACAGGTAAAATTATCTGCCATGTTGAAGAAACGTTCACAAGGAAGAAACTAACAAACAAAGATTATGAAACCTTCAAAAAAAAAGAGAGAGAATGGGTGGTGACATATCGTGAAAAGAAGAAATTGGAAACAATTGATGAAAACAAGCATATTGAAGAGGAACCTCAACTGTCAAAAAGAGAAAAGAAATTGGCAGCACAAAGGGAACGAATGTGAAAGAGTTGTGCTAGGACAAATGCATATACTGTAGTTGGAGACACACTCTCTACCACAAGTGAATACAAAGGGACACCATTAAGAACAAGAAAATATGGAGGGACACCATCTACCACAAGTGAATATGATTGGACACCATCCATCGCATCTCAAGTTGAGAGTACATCATCAATTGGATTTGACAAAGAAGGTATGCCATCATCCCCACATGAAGATCAAGGTATGTCTTCTACTCCACCCTCGATCAAAGGTATGCAATCTAGCCCACCTCAATTAAATATTGATGAAATTGTTAATGCTGAGATGTATATACCTAGGAGAACACCACCTAGAATTTTGCGTAGAAAGCCAAAGTTTTTGATTAATATTGATGAGGATGTTTTGCAGCACATGGAAGGTAAGATTCCAGAACGCACTTGTAGAAGATATGCTGATAATATTTGGACAATATTCTTTGAAAGGCTAAATGAGACCACAAGATGTCAACTATTTGTTCAAATGATGCGGGGTTTAAAGTACAGAAACATCATGAAGACTCTTGGGTTGAGAAAATCGAATGCATCAAGTGAAAAAACTACTATGAAGAATCTAATGGATGCTTATGAGAGTGTGGGTAATACCTCACACTCAAAGGATAGTAATGTTACCCGACGTGTCATTACATTGACTTTGGTAAGCTATCAAATGAAGAGATCTTTTCTCATTAAAAAGAAAAGTGAACAAATGGGAATTAGTAGAAACTTTATCAAAAGTCATTCAAAGGCGGCAAAGAATTAAGGGCACCGATTCAAATGAATTATGGGCATTCTCGGGGAGACTGCCACATAAAGATTAAAAAATTGTTGTTACTTATAAACATTAACACCGAAGACATTGGAAGAATAATACAAGGCCATCTCTGAATCAAAAGGATGTCATAAGAAGGAGAATCGGTAGTCGAAACCGTGAGCCACATCCAAAGCATTTTTTGGATACGACTCAAACCCAATTTTTTCATAAATTTCAAAATTATTATCCTCAATTTAGTATTTCTCAAAGATTTTTTGAAATATTTCAAACTCATGTCAAGATAAATCACACATGCACTACTTGTTGTTGTAGACTACATATTGAATTCTTCAACTACAGCGGACATGCTTCATCGCTCTATATGTTTTGACGGTACAATTAACGATGTTTTGCGTGTTTGTATACAGAAGCCCCACCAAAATCTTCAAGAGAGTTCTTCTATCAAAAAACTATGAAACAGAGGATGGACAACATTTATAGGACAACATGCTTGGGATAGTTCATGCAGCATTGTGGTATTTGCAACGAATCTTTAATGTCAACATATGGAAAGTTACGATGAGGTGGGACAAAAACTAGTAGAGTTTGGGAAGTATAAAATAGTGGCATATACAAAAGATGGGTCTCAAACAAAAAGGTGTGATTTGGTTATTGAGAAGATTCCAGTGTATCATTTTATGTCCATGTTTCATGAGAATCTAGTGTATGAGTATGCAATGCATACCCATAGAGCCTGATGGTTGGACACACAATTCAAGCTATGCAAGGACATCTTTCTAGTTGGAAGCATAGTATCAGTGGTTGAATTTGTAGAGAACTACACTCTACAACCATAGTGTGAGGTGCAGTAATAGTATTACAACTCCACACAAGTTTCAATATTTATGCACATACCATTCATTCATGTAGATGATAGTACAAAGGACCAAAGGAAGGTATTGAGGGAGTATCATTTTTATATTAGTGATGATCCCACACATTCTCCAGAGTTCATGCAAGGTTTCTTCCAGATGTTCTACAGTGATTTGGCTCAGAGGAGCATAGCATATGGTCGGCATATAATATGGTCGGATAACTGTGCAGCATAGTTCAAGAACACGTGCATGTTCTACTAGTTGTGCAGGATGCATCTCACTATAGGTGTTCAACATATGTGGAACTTTTGTGAGGTTGGGCATGGAAAGGGGGAGCATGATGGTGCAGAGAATGCTTCAAGCGAGCATTACAGAAGTAAATGCAGAAGAGTTAAAGAATAAAGATAGTACAAAGTTGACAGATGCAAGATCAATCATCGAGTGGTGTAATGCTTTGATGGGTCTAGGTAATGAAGGTACGTCTTCAATTCATAGATTTTTTTGGTTGATGGATGATACTAACATTTCACCACATATATGAGGATTGTTAATTAACAGATCGAAAAAGGAGTTGCACTCTTTCCTTAGCTCAAATGCAAAGTTCGCTGGAGCATCGACACATCTAAGATGGCAGCTTTGTTCTTCTGCGTACAACAAGCCTAAAATGACGTGAGTTAGGAGTGGGTTAATAAATACATGTAGTTATTCAGCCCACTTCACACGAGATCCCCTCTCAGAATTTTGTGGCTTTCGAACTAACACATGTAACCCATCTACGACTTTGACCACGACGCATCTTGAAGTTCAACCGTAATATATATCTACTTTCTCTATTTTGAAATTCCATATTGTTATCTTGACTGCACTATATCTGTAATGTTGACTAATTTCAAGAGATATGCCAGCCACATATCAAATGTGAAAATGGCCACAATTGGCCGCAAACGGAATAGAAACGAAGAGGAACACGGTCAACAGTCAATATGTTGAGCCGTACAAATTGGAAGGCCCAGTTATAGATGGAGAAAACATCAAATACCCTACAAGCTCAGTTGTTATTACTGGAACGTGGCTTAGAAGGTACCCACATAAGAGTGTTAAACATTGGTTGTTTTAGGAATTTGACATGCATCATAAGATTCTTCATTACTCAAACCTTGTTGTGGCATCCAATGTTTGTTTGACCAAATATGGGGGTAGACCTTTGAACAAGACCTTGTGGAAGGTCTGTGAGTCTAACCATGAGGCAATACTTGACACAATAAAGAGTAAAGTAGACCCGGATGGTTCATTGGATTAATTTGTAAGTATATGCACAGTGGTTCTTATTAATTTGTATTTGTATCCATGTTAATTTTTTTGATTCCAATGCTATCATCTTATTTTACTTTGCATATATGTAAGTAACTCGGTAAACATTGATTGGTGTCCCCTTGCAGAAAATGAAGATTTATGAGCCATCCAAGAGAATCTCAAGCAGAAAAGCAATGCAACATCCCTATTTTGATGATCTTGACAAATCTCAATTATGATTAAATAAGCCATTACAAAAGTGTGTGCATAGCTTGGTGAGAAAATTTCAAGTTATTAATTTGAAGTTAACCTTATCATGAGCACCTATGATGTAGACATTATAAGAGCATCTTGAATTTCAAGATATTTTATTCATGAGAGGTGTTGTGTGCAATAGGTATCTTGGAACTCCCAGTGAAGATGTATGACTGGGAGTGACTAAGTTGAGAGACTGCCATGCCTAATTGTAAGTTCCTTCCATCTATTTTCATTTCATTTCCATTTTGGATGAGTTGTTTCTTTTTATTCTTTTACTTTGTGTATCTATAACTAAACTAGTAAAAATTGATTGGTCTCTCCTTGCAAAAAAATGTTGATTTTTGAGCCATCAAAGAGAATCTCAGCCAAAAAAGCAATGCAACATCCTTATTTTGATGATCTTGAAAAATATCAATTCTAATTTGAATCCATTATAAAAGAGTGTGTGAAGCTTTGTGAGGGAATCTCAAGTTACTCATTTGAAGTTAACCTCTAAATGAGAGCCTATGATGTAGAAATTATAAGAGAATCTCAAATGTATGAGTGACATTGTAAAATATATGTGAGAACAGAGTACCTAAGGCATTGTAATGATATTTACTTGTATTGGCATTTACTGAAATATTGAGATTTGGTGCAGGGGCACCAAGGTTATTGAGCAAATTTGGTTCATGGAAGTCTTTTAAGTTAGTTTTGTGTTTTGAGTTTTGTCAATTGAATAAGGTCATATTACATCAACAATTGATTTATAATTGTAGATAGGGAAATAAATCAAAGGTTTAAATGCATTGAAGACAATAAACAAATTAAATCCTATCAAGCACCATGAAGTACAAACTAGAATGAAAAATAAGAATAACAAACAAATAACATGCAAACCGATTTTCAAAATAGTGTTGATTGATCTCCATGGCTCTTCTCCACCTGCACAAGGATGCAAGATTTCGAAGGTTGAATATTGGAGGAATGTTGGTTGCTCAATTCTGCAGCATATCAATGTGATAAAGGTTTTGAAGGAGAATGATGGATGAAAGATAGAATATTTGAAGAATAATTTTGACAGAGTGAGGATACTTAAGAATCAACCCCCTAAATGAATTGTGAGAGGTTGTATTTATAGAGTTTTTAAAAGCTTCTGATTGGCTGATATGATCAATGGCTATGATAATTCTTGACAGATCAAACGGCTGAAGATGGATGAAACTGAAGAGAAAATAGAAGAAAACCTGAAAACAAGATTTTTCTATTTTTACGAAAGAGAAGAAGATAAGAAGATAAGAAATCATCTTTCTTTAAACGAATAAAAGAAAGATTTAAAAGCTGATAAATAATGAATTAAAAATTCAATTATTTATTTGTGGATGAAATTCAGCGTTTTCTTAATTAAATGAAATATTTAATTAAGCTTTTAAAGCAGAAGAAAGTTTGTGATAAGAAGAAAGCTTTAATCAGGATTTTTGAAAAAAGCAGAAGATATCATATTAAATAAAATATTTAATTATGATATGAGAAGATTTCAGAAGATTTTACAATTAAATAAAATATCTAATTGTGATTTAGAAAGAAAGCATAAAATCTTCAACGCTCATTTCAACAAATCTAAGTTTCACTAATGAAATATTTAATTAATTAGAAGAAGAATTAAAATAGAAGAAAGAGAAATATTTAAACTTAATTAAATCAAAAGATTTAATTTAAATTCAAACAATGATAATTAATTTAAATAAAAAAAATGTATTTATTTAATTAATTAAGTGGACGTATGAAAATAATTAAATAAAATAAATTTATTTAATTATGAAGGAAGAATAAGATGAATGAACAATACAATTAAATTAATTAAATTTAATCATATGTAGAGGACTTTTAGATAAATTAATTAAATAATAAATATTTAATTAATTGCTAGGATTATAGACATGACCATTTTTATGTGTATACATTTTGCCCCTCTTTGAAGTGATGTGTGAAACACATTGCTTCAAAGAAAATAAAAAATTTTCCCCTGATATGTTTCTAATTTTTGATGTCGATGATGCCCCCTCGAGAGGATAGGTGGGTTGGACAAACACAGGTATCCTCTCGAAATGAAATGAAATGATAAAGGAGGGATAAGTTGAATGATGCAAGAGAGAATGTGGATGAAGGAGATGAAAGGATGCGCTATGCTGCAATGAAAGTGAGCAACCATGATGTTTGATATAGCACTAGACATTATGCACCAAGGTATAAGGACCAAGGTGATGATGTGTCTCGTGCCCCAGCGTAATACAACCTTGTCTAGATGTATGAGGAAGTAAACTTAGAGCATTAAAGTCCTAATGCACAAAAGGTATTATGTGACCTTATATGCAAAGGATAATGCAAAAAGATATTCCAACACACACAAGATATGAATATTAGCTGGAATGATATGGATCTGATACAAATGCAAGATAAAATGATAACACACACAAGCAAGCAAGCAAGCATGCACAAATGATACAAAAACAAACAAGGAATTGCCCCCGTCAAGCTGTAAACCATTGATTGATTGATTGATTGATGATGGTGATAGTGTTGTCATTGTTGGGAAGCGATATATCCCTAGAGCAACACAAGGATGATGATAATTGACTGGTTGATTAGTTGATTTGGTTTACGACAAGATTAGGGTCAAGACCAAAGGATGTGATTAGATAATTTGACAAGATTGATCGATTTGATTGGTATGGATTAAGGATTGACTTGCATTTGGATTATTGCTTGGATTTTTGAAGATGATTTGATTGATTTGAAGAAACTATTTGTAATGATATGATGATTGATTGGATGATAGGATGTGATGAATTGAATAGAAGAATTGATGTGATTGGAATGATTTAGGTTGAAGTGATTTGATTAGATAATCGATTGATTGAATTGAAGAATTGATTTGATTGGAATGATTGTGATTGAGTGGATTGGTTGTAATGGTTTTGATGAAGATGATTGATTTGTTGGAATGGTTGAATGATTGGATAGAAGAATTGATGTGATTGAAATGATTTTATTGCTTGGATTTTTGTTGGATATTTGATTTTTTTTGTATTTTGGGGATATTTTGATTTTTTTTGTTTTGGATTTATGAAATGTTTTGATTTTTTTTTTGGACTTTTGAAATGTTTTATTTTTTTGGATTTTGAAATGTTTTAATTTTTTGGACTTTTGAAATGTTTTGATTTTTTGGACTTTTGAAATGTTTTAATTTTTGACTTTTTGAAATGTTTTGATTTTTTGGACTTTTGAAATGTTTTGATTTTTTGGATTTTTGAAATGTTTTGATTTTTTTTGGATTTTTGAAATGTTTTGATTTTTTTTGGATTTTTGAGAATATTTGGAGGTGTCAAAGGATGAAAATTTGAGTAGCCTTTGTGCTAGATACCAATGAGAAGGGGAAAACCAAGTCTAGGTGTAAGGAGATAAATGGGATTGATGGATGAAAGGGTGGGTGATGGGATAAGGGATAAAAGGCTCATGATATATGGATGGATGGAAAGGATAAGTCATAGTGAATGGAATTCATGTATGCATCATAGGAGAGCAAGGATGTGATTTCCAAAGACCATGTCGCATAGGAATAACATGCCCCATTCTAGGTACAATACTTAGGATTGTTCATGACAAAACTTATGACAATAGGATAATGATAGGCTTGTTTAGAAGGATGAGGTATGTCAAGAGATACCCCAAAACATGTTTGAACATTTTGCCCCTATGTCTTCATCAAGATCAAAAGAAGAAGAGTGGATAAATGGACTCAATATGATAGGTATGTATGAATAGACTCAATATGATGGCTAAAGATGGTAGGTAGGATGGAAATGATATGACATGAATGATAGCTTGGATAGATAAGATATTGTGCCCCCAAGTGTCAGTGACATAGAAGATCAACCTACACATGATGCCTATTTGTTAGGTTTTCATCATGGTACTTATCCAAGGCGCCTGTTTACCAGGTTTTCACCATTGGATGAAGGGATTTCTCTTTACTTTTCTTTTTTTCTTTTTTTTCCTTTTTTTTTTTGTTTTTTGTTTTTTATTTTGAATTTTTGGATAGGAGAAGGCGAATATGGATAGGAGGGACTCAAGTGTCTAGTTTCATGAAAGGTGATAGTCCCACTAGATATGGATGGCATTGCATTGACCATGTCAAATGTCATTATGCTCATAAATGCTGGTAAGGGATGACATGAAAGGGATGGATTAGGTAGATGGCGGATTATGAAAGGCTTATGCAAGAATGGATGGGGAATAGTGGATGATGATGTGGATTGAATAGGACTTGTAAAAAAGGATGGATGAAAGGTTTATGCAAAAGCATGGACTATAGGAAGATGGTAGGGGAGATATGTAGGATAATGTGTGAAGGATGAGGAGATGGAGGTATGTGGAGTTGTTGTGAAATAGAAGGGAACCATGACCAATGGTTGCACACATTGTGATAAACATTGAAGCTTTTGATGTGGATGGGGTGTAGGAAGCAATGGAGATGTTTGCTTTAGAGGTGGTGGATGAAGTGATTTAGGTACCCACATAGACTTAGTATTTTTATAATTTTTATTTTGCTTGTGGGTTTTAGGAATTTGAGACTTTTGAATGGAATGAGAATGTGGGATGGAAGTGGATGGTTGGAATTTTTTTGATGTGAATGCCTCATTTGACTTGATTTCTTTTTTCTTAGGTACCCAAACCATTTTAGTTTTGGCCTTTACTTTTGGAGCTATGGGCTTATATAACTTTTTAGATGGATTTTTCTTTGACTTTTTGTATTGATGTCCTAAGGCAAAAGAAACCTTAGGATTTTTGACTTTATAGGTAGAGGCATTGGAATTATAGCTTTTGAATACCTTGGGTTTGGTGGAATGAGTGGAAGCTTCATGTTTATATACTATGTGCATTTGTTGGTCATGATTAGGAATGTTAGGGTATTTATGGATGGAGGGATAAGGGGATTGGATAATGGGGACATTAGGTGTTGGGAGAAGTGGAGGTAGATTAGATGGAGGGATATTAGGAGTTGGAAGCAATGGTGGTAGAGTGGATCGAGGGATATTAGGAGTTGGAAGTAATGGTGGTAGAATGGATGGTGGAAGGTGTATGGTCACATGCTTTTGACATTTATAGGATGATGGTGGTGGAATGACAGCATATGTTTTAGGCATATGATAGGCTTTATGATGGAAAGTGGACTTAGGATGTATGGAGGAAGTACCAACATCTTTAGGTTGTTGTCCTTGGGGTGTAGGTCCAAGGCCATAAGAGCGTGGAGGGACTTTGACATGGAAGGGCTCCAAAATATCTTGTTCATGAAGGTCTAGACCTTTATCTTGGTGGTTCATGTTTTGGAGTGTGCAATGGACAATGAGACTAAGTGTAGGTGGAACACTAGACATGAGTTCCTTATTGGATGGAGAAGATGAAGCAAGGGAAGATAATGGTTTTTGTTGTTCTAAGGAGGAACATTCATGAATGAGGGTGGAAAGACCAATAGGATATGCTCGAGGACTTGCAATGGGGTCGATAGTGGGTGATGAAGGATCATTAGGATCTTGATTAGAATTGTGTTCACTTAGATCCAAGGTGTTTGTTTGATCTTCTATGTTGGCTTGAGAGGCATGTGTCTCATCAAGGGAGGTGGATGTTGATAGATCATGGATAGGACTAGGTGGAGGTGAATTTGGAATATCTTTCTCATGGATGGGTATAGGATCAAGTTGCTCATGGATAGGCTCTTCATCATTATGGATATCATCTTGATCATAAAAACGATATAGATTATGGATAGGTTGGATGAAAATGATTTGATCTTGATTAGGACTAGGGCTTGATGTTTCCACATGCTTGGGAGTAGACTCTTGATATAACTCTTGGGTTTCTTGAATGGAAGTGGAAGGGAATTTCTCATGGAGAGACTTGACATGTTCTTGATGATCAACAACATAGGAGCATGAAAGAGGGTGACTTGGACTTACGACAAAAGACTCTTGAATTGGCTCAAGGGGTTGTGGATGACACGGTTGACTTGAAGGACTTGGCATGGCATTTGAGGACTCTTTTGTATGTTCAAGTATATGTGTTGAATGACATGGCAACAATTGATTCCTTGCTTGTAGCCCTTGGGTCACATCCTTTGGAGGTGTAGGGGTGGAAGGCGTTGGCTTAGGATTTTTATTTTTACTATATAGTGGTATGATATACTTCGAGAGTACATAACCTCAATCAGTGTTCCCCTTGTGAATGGTTGCATTAGAACTTAAAGGCTCTTGATTTTGTTGCCTAGGTGGACTTAAATTCACATGTGTTTGTCGTGATGTGGATTGATAGGTTGATGTGGTACTGACACACGAAGAAGTGGATGGATTAGATTGGTATGAGGTGGAAGGGTGATAATAAATAGATAGGGGACGATGTGGTGGTTGTTGGATTTGACATGTGGCTATGAGGTATTGGGCGTGATCTAGGAGGTGTTGGATTTGAGGTGACTTGGGTGCTTGAAGTTTTTGTATTACATCATGGACTTCGTGAATGATTTGTTGGGGCAAAGGTATTTGAATTGTTTTAGCTGTGTCAAGCATGTTAACAACATCTTGTGCTAGATCTTCCAATGTTTTCATGGTGTAAAATGATGTTGATTGGTTTAAAAAGATGATGATGATTAGGATATGATATGGAATGACAAGATTGTATGATTTGGATGATGTGGCAAGAGTTTATTGGAAGTTTGACTTGGGCATTATCAAACACAATATTTCACATGTAAATGCATGAACACACACACCAAACACAATAATAAATTTGTCTTTGAAGATTAAATGTTATGATTAAGCAAACACTTGACTACACAACAAGTCCTATGACTAGTCAAGTGGGGTATGGCCAATTAGGTCTCAAGCTAGTTTGCACAAGGTTGACTAAGGAATGATTTGAAAGAAAAATTATGCCCATAAGCCGGGAGAAAGGGGTAACCCACCCTTCACCTTCACTTCCCAAAGGTATAAAGTTCTTTGGGGCTTAGCTCAGAGTGACAAGATTCCAACTTCCAAACAAGCATGTCTTTCGATTCACACTTTTGATTAAGGTCGTCCCTTGGAGGGGTGTGTGCTCCAAGCAGGCCTCCTAAAAAGGGTATGACAAAAGCAAACCAAGTGAGGTGTTTTGGAAGACACACACACTTGATTCATGCTCACAATGATTAATTTCCCTTAGATTAGAAATGAAATGTGTGTAAAAAAAGTTCAAACACTTGTTCCTTTTTAGATCCCAAATCAAGATGTGATGGAAGACAGTGGTGAATTTTAGACCCAATTTTCAATATTTGATTAAAGACAATATTCATTTTTAAGAGCCCAAATCCAAATGTGTTTGCAAACAATGATTAATTTTATGCCCCAAATTGAAATGTGTGACAAACAAGATTAAGAGATGAAGGATGAAACAAGTGCACCTAGTTATTTTCGCTTTCCAAATTGATGTTGTGACTGATTCCAACACTTTTCCAGCTCCGTATGATTCACCACCAAGTCACCAAGACAAGAAGAAACACATGCATGCAAGCAAAAGTGTGATTAAATCCCAAGACAAGCAATTTTTTTCCAAATATGTGAGAATTTGAAAGCTATAACTTTGTCAAATATGATAAAAAAAAATCTCACCATTAGATAGCTTATGAAATTCTACCCCATTTCAAAAAAAAAATCTCTGAAAAAGACCAAAAAATGAGCAAGATATGGCCATTTTAAGATTTCCTATGAAAATGCTGAAAAAGACCCTATATGCGCTAAAAAAGATCCCATATGCGCTACAGAAACTCCCAGATGCGTGATAGAAACCCTCAGATGCACTGCGGAAAATTGTAAAAATTGTCAAATGTTAAAAAAAGAGCTAGATGCGCTAAAACAGATCCCATATGCGCTACAGAAACTCCCAGATGCGTGACAGAAACCCTCATATGCGCTACAGAAAACTGTAAAATTTTGTCAAATGTTAAAAAGAGCCAAATGCACTAAAACAGACCACTATGCGCTACAGAAACTCCCAGATGCGCTAAAACAGAGCTTAAATGTGCTATTCTAAAAAAATACAGATTTTTAATTTTAAAATAGTGACAATAGATACGCTATTCTGTTCCTTACATGCGCCGAAACAGTCCCCGTATACGCTACAGAAACCATGAGATGCGCGACATAAACCGTCAGATGCGCAACACAAAACCCCAAATGCGCTAAAACGCTGAATTTTTTTGAAAACTGAATTCTGGAATGCGAAAACCTGTCAAAAAAATCTGCAAGTAGATGTTAAAAATGGGGCAAGGCCCCACGGTGGGCGCCAGAATGTAGATAGGGAAATAAATCAAAGATTTAAATGCATTGAAGACAATAAACAAATTAAATCCTATCAAGCACCATGAAGTACAAACTAGAATGAAAAATAAGAATAACAAACAAATAACATGCAAACCGATTTTCAAAATAGTGTTGATTAATCTCCATGGCTTTTCTCCACCTGCACAAGGATGCAAGATTTCGAAGGTTGAATATTGGAGGAATGTTGGTTGCTCAATTCTGCAGCATAACAATGTGATAAAAGTTTTGAAGGAGAATGATGGATGAAAGATAGAATATTTGAAGAATAATTTTGACAGAGTGAGGATACTTAAGAATCAACCCCCTAAATGAATTGTGAGAGGTTGTATTTATAGAGTTTTTAAAAGCTTCTGATTGGCTGATATGATCAATGGCTATGATAATTCTTGACAGATCAAACGGCTGAATGGATGAAACTGAAGAGAAAATAGAAGAAAACCTGAAAACAAGATTTTTCTATTTTTACGAAAGAGAAGAAGATAAGAAGATAAGAAATCATCTTTCTTTAAAAGAATAAAAGAAAGATTTAAAAGCTGATAAATAATGAATTAAAAATTCAATTATTTATTTGTGGATGAAATTTTTCTTAATTAAATAAAATATTTAATTAAGCTTTTAAAGCAGAAGAAAGTTTGATAAGAAAGAAAGCTTTAATCAGATTTTGAAAAGAAGATATCATATTAAATAAAATATTTAATTATGATATGAGAAGATTTCATATATTTTACAATTAAATAAAATATCTAATTGTGATTTAGAAAGAAAGATAAAATCTTTTCATAAAAGGTCATTTAATTAAATCACATTTATGAAATTAATTAAATGAAATATTTAATTAATTAGAAGAAGAATTTAAAATAGAAGAAAGAGAAATATTTAAACTTAATTAAATCAAAAGATTTAATTTAAATTCAAACAATAATTAATTTAAATAAAAAAATGTATTTATTTAATTAATTAAGTGGACGATGAAAATAATTAAATAAAATAAATTTATTTAATTATGAAGGAAGAATAAGATGAATGAACAATACAATTAAATTAATTAAATTTAATCATATGTAGAGGACTTTTAGATAAATTAATTAAATAATAAATATTTAATTAATTGCCAGGATTATAGACATGACCATTTTTATGTGTATACAATAATGTAATAAGTCATGTTAGTTACAAAAAAAATAGTTATGCATAATTGGAAAGATGTAGAATCATTTGTAAAGGATATTTAAAGCCTCTTGAAGGCTTGGACATAATGTAATTTTGGTGCAGGAGCACCTAGTCTCCTAGTTGCAAAATTTCACTTTTTGAAGGTTGATAGGTGGTCAATAGATTATATTAAGGTATTTTGTATTTATTTATGCTAAATAAGGTCAATCAAGACCATTTCAAGGTCTATTAGGGTGAGTTTTTGAGTCTCGGTGGTCAAATGTGCAAAAAAATGCATTCTTGCTACAAAATTGTCAATATTTGAATTTGTAGCATTTTGAAGGAAAATCTTTGAATATGGTTGTAAATGTGCAAGAATGGGATCTAAGAGTTTGATATACCATTTAGAGAGCTTGATTTTCATTGGGTTCCTTTCAAAGCCTCTGCTTTTATTGTTCCTACAGTAAACTGTTTGATAGAGTTGGTGGAATTACCTTTCTTAGTAATCACTAAATTAGTGAGATTGAGATTGTTAACCTTGAGAGAGTATGACTTGGGAAAAAGGCATTTGATATGGCTATTATTTTCAAATACTTCGAGTGGGATGTACTCTGCATTGATGCCATTCCTCAATCTTCACTTGATGGCATCAAGGAATGGCTGAACTCCATGGATATAAAGTATTATGAAATAAGAATGAACTTGAACTAGTGGCCAATTTTGAAGAGTATTACTGATGATCTAGATAAATTTATTGAAGATGGTGGTTGGGAATTTTTGAATATGGAAGCTAGTGATTCTTATTCTGATAATTCAAAAGAGTTAGAACAAGGATATGAACCCTCTGATGTAGAAGAGGAATCAGAATCAGATTTCATGTGGCCACCATCAAGAGTGTTACAAGCTGACAAGATGGGGGGAATTCTTATATAAGGATAATTTTCAATGTTGCAGGTATCGACTTTAATACCAACTATAATGTCAACACTGAAATTCCCTAGTAGTATTTATGTTGAGGAAATTTCCTTTAGATGCAAGGATTCAAAGTACATCAACCATGTGGTACAAATGATTAAATCCTAGAGATGATCTATAGCAATGAAAGAGTCTAAAAAGGCAGAGAGAGCTACATTGGTGACTCAGGAGAAACTTCAGCTTTCAAAAACAAAGTCAATTAGGCTAGCAAACATGTGGATCGGGCCAGCATTTGGTGGAAGAGGAAGAAAGATGATTGGAACTCTGGAGGCCCACCATATAGGATTTTGGTATTCAACCATGAGAGTAGAAGAGAGAACTAATATCATGTATCAAAACATTAAGCATGCATTCTTCCAACCAGCGGAGAAGGAGATGATTACTTTGCTTCATTTTCATTTGCATAACCATATCAAGGCGTGGGAACGAAGAAGACTAAGGATGTCCAATTTTACGTGGAGGTAATGGATGTGGTCCAAACTCTAGGAGGGGCAAGAAGGTCAATGTATGATCTTGATGAAATTGAGGAAGAACAACAAGAGAGGGATAGGAAAAATAAAATCAATATAGAGTTTCAAGGATTTTTCAAGTGAGTAAGAGAGCTATGAGAGCAACCTCATCTAAAATATTTTGAACTAGAGTTTGATATACCATTTAGAGAGCTTGGTTTTCATGGAGTTCCTTTCAAAGCCTCTACTTTCATTGTTCCTATGATAAACTATTTGGTAGAGTTGGTGGAATTACCTTTCTTAGTAATCGTTATTAGTGAGATTGAGATTGTTAACCTTGAGAGAGTAGGACTTGGGCAAAAGGAATATGATATGGCTATTGTTTTCAAAGAATTCAATCGGGATGTACTCCGCATTGACGCAATTCCTCAATCTTCACTTGATGGCATCAAGGAATGGCTGAACTCCATGGTTATAAAGTATTATGAAAGAAAAATGAACTTGTACTAGTAGCCAATTTTGAATACTATTACTGATGATCCAAATAAATTTATTAAAGATGTTGGTTGGAAATTTTTGAATATAGATGCTAGTGATTCTTATTCTAATAATTCAAAAGAGTTGGATCAAGGATATGAACCCTCTGATGTAGAAGAGGAATCAAAGACACTCTTCATGTAGCCACCATTAAGAGTGTTACAAGCCAACAAGATGGAGGGAATTCTTATATAAGGATAATTTTCAATGTTGCAGGTACTGGCTTTAATTCCAACTACAATGGCAACATTGAAATTCCCTATCAATATTTATGTTAAGGAAATTTCCCCTAGATGCAAGGATTCAAAGCACATCAACCATGTGGTACAAATGATTAAATCCAAGAGACAATTTGTAGCAATGAAAGAGTCTGAAAAGGCAGAGAGAGCTACATTGGTGACTCAGGAGAAACTTTAGCTTTCAAAAAAATCCAATTAGGCTGGAAAATGTGGATCAAAGCCAACATTTGGTGGAAGAGGAAGAAAGATGACTAGAACCTAGAGGCCCACCATACTAGATTTCGATATTCAACCATGAGAGTAGAAGAGAGATGATATCATGTATCAAAACATTAAGCATTCATTCTTCCAACCAGTGGAGAAGGAGATGATTACTTTGCTTCATTTTCATTTGCATAACCATATCAAGGCATGGGAACCAAGAAGACCAAGGATGTCGAGTTTTATGTGGAGGTAATGGATGTGGTTCAAAATTTAGGGGGGGGAAGAAGGTAAATGTATGATCCTAATGAAATTGAGGAAGAACAGCAAGAGAGGGATAGGAAAAATAAAATCAATATAGATTTTCAAGGATTTGTCAAGCGAGTAAGAGAGCTATGGGAGCAGCCTCATCTAAAAGATTTTGAACTAGAGTTTGATATACCATTTAGAGAGCTTGGTTTTCATGGAGTTCCTTTCAAAGCCTCTGATTTTATTATTCCTATGTTAAAAATGTATAATAACCTTCAATGCCTCGAAGGAGAGGTTGTTGGTTGATTTGTAACCCATTTTTTATCAAGAAGAATGTTATTTTCCATAAATTTACTATTTTTTCTCACTTTTCTTGTTGTTGTATGGCCTGTACGGATGCTAAGATGATCTAAAACCTATTGGATGTTGTAGATTGATGAATTAGCTTTCATTTTCACCTATTTATAGGTTCTAACTCTTTATATAGTGAAAGTTATCTTGTTTTTACTGTTGCTACCTACTTTCACAGTGTTCTTGGATTGAAGGGTTTCATGATGTAATTTGAACCCATTCCACTTTTTTTTCCTACTATAACTTGTGGAATTGGTACTCTAACTTGTAAAACACATGCCTAACCTATTTAGAATGTTTTGAAGTCAAGGTTGGGTGTTTGGGATGATGTTCTAGGGCTGTAGCAGGGTATTTTCATGATGACAATGAGGGTTTCAAGTGGTGTTTTGACCAAATGTGGGAAGGATTGTCCATGTAATGTATTATTCACCATGTGTAGGGTCTGGTAAGTGTGGTGCTTTGTTTGGGTATGGCAGGTCCGGGAGATAGGAGTTTCATTAAAACCCCAAGTATTTTGCTTGAAATCGAGGGTTTGATGTATTAGGGGTCTAGACGTCTTGGACTTGGAAACAAATCATGGAATTGGAGGTTTTGACACATAACATACTGCTGTTTGAGGAGTTTGAGTGAAGATCTAGTGTTTAAAAGGTTGTCTCTTTGTAAATAGGGCTAATTTAGTAGCCTTTGTGCAAGGTGGTCTATTGGATCTTAATGATGGTACAAAGAAACATGGTATGATATCTTGGGAATTTGTCTTAGGGTATGTGTTAAAGCTTGATTGATGTTTGGTTGGCCATTGGATGACCTTCTCTAAAAGATAAGCCCATTTGATGAGATTTGGAAACTATAAGCCTATTTTTTTAAGTTGATTCAATTTGGGTGATTGTGATTTCAAGGTTGGTGTCTTGTTGAGGTCTAATTAGTTGATGTTGAAAAGAGTTCCTCCACCTTGAATTGAATCAACAATCCCTCTAACATAACAAACCCCAAAACCCTCTTCTTTCACAAGTTAGGCAAGGGTTTATTGAAAACCCATACTCAAAACCTTCCCACAACCAACCAAAGCCTAAAACACCTTCAAAAAGGTCTACACAAGCTTAAAAGTTCAAGAGATATCACTGCCCCCAAAGATTTCTTCAAACCCTAGCAGTTAAACACCATTTTCCACTCAAAAATGCACCATTTGACATCTAGGGCATCACCTAAAAACCCTCTATTCATCTCCCTTGCGCACAAAACTTTGCACACATGTTTTATAACCATTACTAAGCCTTTCCATTGAGTTATAGAAGCATACAGTGGGTGAAAGGCTTAATATGACATTTTAATGCACTCAAAACCCTTAAAACTGGGTATGCAAATCGACCCTCAGTAATTGGCTTCTAAAATACACTTGAAATCCAACCAAACCAAAACTAAAATAGAGTTAATTCTATTTCCCACCAAATTCCATCAAAAAGAGAGCACAATCACCCTGTATGGAACTGTACAGTTCAATGAAACATCAAATCCCAAAGTGCAAAAGGGTAGCAATCTTTGACAGGGTATTCCTCGGATACCATGGCACTTAAGAAATCTCCATCTAAACCTATGGGATCACATTGGGGATATCTACAATAACCTCTCTCATTTTTTGTTATCTCATAGTGGTTTTCCCATGGAATCGCTCTGAGCTATGTTCAACCGGATCGATCCCTTAAGGGTCCAAAGTCCAAAATGGCTACAAACTTCAACATGTTGTTACTTGGATACTGTGATGCTTATAAATTTCTCATCTAATCATATGGGATCATGTTGGGCCTCTCTACAATAACCTCTCTCCGTTTTTGTTATCTCGGAGTGGTTTTCCTATGGTGTCTAGTTTTTAGTTGATCGAAAAAGTGTCAAATGCAAGTAGTGGAAAGTTGCAAAGTAGTGCAACTTTTGTTCTGCAACTTGTGTGACCAAAAAAATTGTTCCAACGTGTCTGAATAGGTATTTTTACGCTAGCAATGGTCTTCTTTCGCACCCAAACATGCGAAATCGCTTTGAGCTACGTTCAACCGGATCAATCCCTTAAGGGTCCAAAGTGAAAAATGGCTACAAACTTCAGCATGTTGTTACTCAGATACCATGATGCTTAGAAACTTCTCGTCTAATCCTATGGGATTGTGTTGGGCCCCTCTGCAATAAACTCTCTTGGTTTTTGTTATCTCATAATGGTTTTCCTATGGTGTCCAGTTTTCAGCTAATGGAAAAAGTGTCAAATGCAAGTAGTGGAAAGTTGCAAAGTGGTGCAACTTTTGTTCAGCAACTTGTGTGACCAAAAAAATTGTTCCAACGCATCCATATAGGCATGGTCCTCTTTCACACCCAAACACGTAGAATCACTCTGAGCTACGTTCAACCTGATTGATCCCTTAAGGATCTAAAGTGCAAAATGGCTGCAAACTTCAGCATGTTGTTACTCGAATACCGTGACGCTTAGAAACTTCTCATCTAATCCTATGGGATTGTGTTGGGCCCCCCTACAATAACCTCTTTCAATTTTTGTTATCTCATAGTGGTTTTCTCGTGGTGTCCAGTTTTCAGTTGATGGAAAAAGTGTCAAATGCAAGCAGTGGAAAGTTGCAAAGTGGTGCAACTTTCATTCTACAATTCGTGTGACCAAACAGATTGTTCCAATATGTTTGAATAGGTATGTTTACACTAGGCATGGTCCTCTTTCACACCCAAACACACGGAATCTCTTTGAGCTATGTTCAACTGAATTGATCCCTTAAGGGTTTGAATGCAATATGTTGAAATAGGCCATTCCACCTATTGTTGAGGCTATGTCTCGGTGATACAGGCCTGATGTAAGTAGGATAGGGAGTAGGAATAAGAAAATAGCATTGGTAAAGGCATTGGAAGAGATTACTAACACTACCCCTGTTGAAAATTCAGAATCGAGGCCCCTTAAAAGCAAGGCTAGAAGAGGTGAAAAGAAGAAATTGCTTGAAAATAAGTTAGAATAGGTTGGAAATAGGGTGAGGTTGTGGATTTTGATGTGTTAAAAAGGTCTGCAAGGACAGGGAAGGTCAAAATTATGTTATGGCATGATGCCCTAGTTGGGAAAATAGGGGTTTTGAATGGAAAAGAGATGTTTGAGGGAGTAAAAGTGGGTAAAGTCAAGAGGCGACATAATTTGGTGGTCAATTAAGTTTGTGTAGGCAAAATGAAGAGTGTTGGAATAGGTTTTGAGGTTTGGGTTTGGGTTTAGGGGTTTGGTTCGCCAGTTAGGCCAAATTTTTTTGGAGGGGGGTTCAGTTCATTTTGGGTTCGTTGGTACAAAAATCATTTAATATATATATATATATATATATATATATATGCAGCCTAGAAACATGAATTAGGATTAGAATATCACATAACATCATATAAACAACAAAACCACCATAAACTTGAATATCATTTAAAACATGCATGATAAATATTCATTGTTGAAACTTGAATTGTGGTAGCTTGATATACAGAATCTATTGATGCTAGGGTTCAATTTGTATGATTTTGAAAAAAGAAGCCAATTGAGTAGAGTTATTAGTGTTCTTCATAAATCATAAGCATTTGTTTAGTACACAAGCCATTTTGATGTCTTTTTGCAGTCTCAAACATTATTTTGTATCATTGTTACATTGGTTTGAAGAGCATGGTAGCTTAATATAGCTCCACAATACAAAATTTGGTTTACCTGTGCAGTGTAACAATGGCATACGCAAATTTTTCTTTCAAAGAACCAAAGGGTGAGTGCACAATTGAAGTGTATAAACACATATCTTTTTGTAATATCAAGGATACTTTTTGAAACTTCCATGCATTTCTAATCTAAAAGGAAATGTCTTTTTCCTAATTTATATGCAACCATGCTTTTGACATTGTCCAAAAGAGAAAAACTTCCTAAATGATGGAAAGGCATGGCCAAGCAGTTCTAACTCTTCACATGAGAGAAGAGAGATGTTGGAGAGTACATCAAGTCAGTGAGAATAGAAGTGTAATGTGTTTTAGTTTGTAGTATTCCTCTATTTCTCTAAAGATGTGTGATAAATTCTCAGTTCAATGATGCAGAACAATTTTTGAAAAAAAAAAGTTGTGTCACAATCCGCTTTCAATCTAGCGAGCAAAAATGAAAGCTTAGCCTCTTGGAATGAAAATTATTGTTTGCAAAACAAATGAATAAGAATGAGGTAGTTAAGGTGTTTGAAGTGATTTAGAGGTCACTTTTAGGGTTCCCTTGGGTGTGGGTCAAAGTCAATCTCCATAAAACAATAAAAAAATGTTCAAAGAAACACTTTTTTGGATGCCTAGGCATGCGGGTTCTATCTTGGTTTGCTTGGGTTCTATCTGGGTTTCGTCTGGGTTCTCTTGGTTTCTGCCTGGGTGAACCAGACCCAAAAATGAAGGACCCTGGTCAAACCCACAGGCGAACCGAACTAGGACCCGCACTACCTAAGCAAACCAAGACCAGAACCAGGGCTAAAATAGAAGAACCCGGTAACATAGATAATGTGTCAAGAAGTTTACTACTTCATCTACTTTGAATATTAAGTTTTGCAAGTGTTGTGAAGATTATGTATCGTTTGCTTAATTGAGTTGTTCCAATCAAAGGATTAAATATATTGGAATCTTTTTATAAATCATTTCATAGAATACCAATTGAAAACGTATTTTTTTTCTTTTAGATAAAGTTGTTTACCATCAATCAATTAATTTATTCAAGACTAACCATGAAGGACAGCAATGATCAATGTTATGGCTAACCAATTAATAAGTATACATGTGAATAAGTCAAGCATGTACATGTGAATAACGGAAGCACAAGTCACTACAACAAAACAGGCAATTAGTGCCTAAAATAGCGTCAGATTTTAGTGTATTTGATTTCATGAATTGGGAACTTCTACTGGCACAAAACTCGGTGCAAAATGGTATGTTCACTTCAGTGCCAGATTTAGCACCGGATTTAGCGCTAGGTTTAGCGCAAATTTTTTGTTGCTTCTAGTTTGGCTTCTAATTTTGCTTTTGGTTTTGCTTCTTGTGTTGCTTCCTTGTTTGCTTCCAGATTTACTTCGAGTTTTGCTTCCAAATTTGCTTCCAGTTTTGCTTCCAGTTTTGCTTCTGATTTGCTTTTGATTTTGCTTCCAGTTTTGCTTCTAGTTTTGATTCAAGTTTTGCTTCCAATGTTGCTTCTGATTTTACTTACAGTTTTGCTACCAAGATTGCTTCTAGCTTGCTTCTAGTTTGGCTTCCATTTTTGCTTCCTTTTTTGCTTCTAAAAATGCTTATTGTTTTGCTCCTATTTATTAATTTAATATGTTTTATTTCAATTTAATTAGTTAAATATATCATGCCTCTTAAACAACTCATATGATTATAGAGTAAGTAAATTAAATAATATATTTTATTTCAATTTAATTAATTAAATATATCGTGCCTCTTAAATAACTCATATGATTATAGAGTAAGTAATTTAATTATTTAACTCATATGATTAAATAACAAGATAATTATTAATAACATTATCATCATTTATAATTAAAACAAGTGAGTCAAATATCTATATAAGTAGATCAAAACAAGTGATTAAAACAAGTGAGTCAAAATGACACATGTAAAAATGATAAATTATATAACTCAAAATTATACAAGTCAAAATGATACATGTCCAAATGATATATTTCAAAATGTACATGTCAAAATGATACAACTCAATAATATGGTACTGCAGGCCGTGAAAATGATACATATGATAGTAACCATGAAAAGAGGCATCATAACAATATATTAGAAATGATCCATGATGTAGTCTATATGATCATGAATGTCATTGGCTACTACCAACAACTGGCTCATCATCATCATCACCATCATGATCATCATCGTCGTCATCATCATCATCAGCCTCAGTCTCTTTTGTATCTATCTCATCATCATCCTCTGCCATGTGATATGTACCAAAACCAACATATTTTGGATCTATATATCATGAGGATCATCTTGATCTTCTGGAAGACCTGTATTTTACAAAAAAAAACATTTAAAATGAAAATTTATTATTTATTTCATGCAATAATTTATTTTTCTGTTATATATCTAATATTACAACATGTGAAATGAAACCATAATCGTATTACATCATATCAAAGTGCACATACCATAATAAATTTTCATAAAAGTTACAGCTAATATGTCATTCCAGTTATTTAATTTCTTAAATAACTCATATGATTATAGAGTAAGTAATTTAATTATTTAACTCATATGATTAAATAACAAGATAATTATTAATAACATTATCATCATTTATAATTAAAACAAGTGAGTCAAATATCTATATAAGTAGATCAAAACAAGTGATTAAAACAAGTGAGTCAAAATGGCACATGTAAAAATGATAAATTATATAACTCAAAATTATACAAGTCAAAATGATACATGTCCAAATGATATATTTCAAAATGATACATGTCAAAATGATACAACTCAATAATATGGTACTGCAGGCCGTGAAAATGATACATATGATAGTAACCATGAAAAGAGGCATCATAACAATATATTAGAAATGATCCATGATGCAGTCTATATGATCATGAATGTCATTGGCTACTACCAACAACTGGCTCATCATCATCATCACCATCATGATGATGATGATGATCATCATCATCATCATCAGCCTCAGTCTCTTTTGTATCTATCTCATCATCATCCTCTACCATGTGATATGTACCAGAACCAACATATTTTGGATCTATATATCATGAGGATCATCTTGATCTTCTGGAAGACCTGTATTTTACAAAAAAAAGCATTTAAAATGAAAAATTATTATTTATTTCATGCAATAATTTATTTTTCTGTTATATATCTAATATTACAACATGTGAAATGAAACCATAATCGTATTACATCATATCAAAGTGCACATACCATAATAAATTTTCATAAAAGTTACAACTAATATGTCATTCCAGTTATGTAAAACATGCAACAATTCTAATAAACGTTAGTAAAATATGCCAGCATTTGGTGGAAGAGGAAGAAAGATGACTGGAACTCTGGAGGCCCATCATAATGGATTTCAGTATTCAACCATGAGATCATAAGAGATCTAATATCATGTATCAAAAAATTAAGCATGCATTCTTCCAGCCAGTGGAGAAGGAGATGATTACTTTGCTTCATTTTCATTTGGATAACCATATCATGGTGTGAACCACGAAGACCAAGGATGTCCAGTTTTATGTGGAGGTAAAGGATGTGGTCCAAACTTTAGGAGAGGCAATAAGGTCAATGTATGATCTTGATGAAAATGAGGGAAAACAACAAGAGAGGGATAGGAAAAATAAAATCAATGTAGAGTTTCAAGGATTTGTCAAGCGAGTAACAGAGCTATGGGATCAGCCTCATCTAAAATATTTTGAACTAGAGTTTGATATACCATTTAGGATAAAACATCAATAATGAGAAAATTAACAAAAAATCAAAAGTGAATAATACATAATCTATGTTGTAAAGTTAAAAAGTCTTACAAAAATACATATAAAACTCCAAAACATTTTCCATTTGTTCTCTAAAGTTTAGTCCAATCAACCAAAGCAATAAACATATATCTTATTACTATTTAAATCAAAAGAAGATATCTCATATACAATTCAAAACATTAGCATATGAGCTAATTTGTTAAAGTACCTATTCTCCTTCAAGTACCAATTCCTTGATAAATTCAATTTGGTCCTCAAACACATACCTATCACAATTTTCAAAGGAATCTATCATGAGAATCTGACCATGACTATATGTAACAATCTAAAACATTCATAATCAAAGACAAGTGCTTTACAAATTCTACTACACATTGATGCATTCTTCATGCTGAAATGAGTGTTGAGAGCTATGATAACCACATTCATGTCTTGAGGGAATCTCACTGTCTAAGGAAGAAGTCAAAGTGCCTTGGAGCAGCAATAGCATTCAGCATCGACCATATTTGAGACAAAATCGTATTCATATTTGTGGCATGACGTGTTTGAAGTCATTAATGGTGTTTTGAGGGCTTTTCTAATTTTATGCAATGACTTCTCTTTGAAAATCTTTGAAACAGTTTCAGATTTCTATCTTTGGCATGAATGTTTGAATTTGGAGCAAAAATTTTGGAGTTATGTGGCCTTTGAAGAATCGAGCATGTGTAAAGGTGTGGAGTGTTGAGTGAGTCATGATGCTACAGGTGCTAATTACTTAAAAGGAAAAATGAAAAAAATAAACATTTGTTTTACATACTAGGCTATTTACTTATAAAATATGGGAATGGCAGATGTGCTAATTGCTATTTCTCCAGCCATATTCATTAAAAACCATGATCAAATGCTAGGTAATCTATTACTATAAGTATAGAAAAGGAAAAATGAAAAAAACAAATATTTGTTTTACATACCAGTTGCCCCTTGTTTGATTTTCCACATAATGTGAAAACAAATGTGAAAATGAATTTCTTTGTAGATATAAAAGTAATGCCATGGTAACTGTTTGGCTCCAAAACATAAGAAAGTTGTTTGGAAAGTTTTCTCAGCCACATAATGTTCACGAGTTCCAAAATCAGAAATCTAATACAAAATTGTTCACTTCACCTTGAAGCTTCAATTAGTATGCTTATAGGATTTTATGTTGCAAAAATATATTCTAGTGGCTTAAAGAAAATAGTGAACAACTGAAAGAATTTTTGTTTATCCATTTTTCCAACACAAACCTATACAAAACATATTAATATCTCGTTAAGATCGTTCCACCCAACATAGGAAATCTTGGATTCCTCTTTTCACCAAGAGAAATCCAAAGCCTTCGCCTCCTCTTGTAAACATAAGAAAAATTTATTGTCAACTAGTCAATTACTTAATAATAACTCTCTTTCTAGCAACACATAAACATAAGAAATGTATAACTTCATAAAAGATTATTTATGGGGCAATTTCAAATTAAAAAGAGGTGTACTTTCTATTGTTGCAAGGAGCTTGATGGATTAATCCTAACCCTTTATTGTAAACTCAATGCACTTGCCTCTCTATATAAATGCAATCACTTTCTCTTGTAAAAGATAAGGAAGGACTAAAAAGAAAAAGAATTGTTGAAACAATGCTAATTTTTCTGAATCAATACAAATAGAAGTTCATTTGTTGCTACTACATGAGTTTGTTTTATTGGTTGGATGTGTTTTTCATGGTTCATTTCACCCTCTCGATTATTTAAGTTTCATTTATGATTAATTATTCAGATTGAGAATGCAGATCAGCAAGAAGACTCTTTCCACATGTTGAGTTTTAGGTTTCATTTTGCTAACACAAAAGTGGAATTTTTTTTGTTTTAGTCTACTATTGATTATGAGCTTGAAATTAGGGGTCAACAATAGCTAGATCAGTCTAATTTGATGGAAAAACAAGAAAATATCAACCCAACAAGTAACAAAAAATCATGGATAGTGAAGAAGGAAGTTATTCCAATTGATATGAAAGAGTTACAATCTAATTTTCTGAAGGTAAATGATCAAACTCTTGATTGTACCATTCCAATACATCACCATGATCAGTCATATCAGGCTTGTACGATTTTTTTAAAGGAGTCTCAATATTATCTAAATAGTGAAAATCAAGGTGGTACAATGTTATGAGGTGATATTCACAACATAGGTCTAGTAATACAAGTGGAAGAAGACCAACCTAGAAGATGAAGAAGGTATTGTGAATGGCTGCAGCCATGAAAGGTTTTCAAAACCCCAAAAATAGTAAACAAAATGTAGGAAAGTTCTCCATTCCATAAGTATTATGATTTTCTATCATGGGTCGAGCTTGAAACTAGGTCATCTTCTGCCAAAAGTGAGGAAATAAAATGGTATGGCTACAGCCTGGGTAGAGGAGCACATGTTTTCTTTTGTTTCCACATAGAGGACAATTTTTTTCTTTCAAATCATGCTCAAATCGAGCTCATTTAAGAAGAGAATACAAAAGATGAAAGCATAGAAACTCACCCAATTTTTGTGTGAAGAGAGGAACCATCAAAACCCGCATGCATGTGGCCTTCAAAAATCAAGCCAAGCATGTCCATGGTGGCCCGAGGTAATGATATATCAACAGAGGAAATGAACATAGAAAAATGCATCATAAATTCACTCATGGCCACGACCTAGAGGCCCTAAATCCTTCAAAAACGGAGTCGAAATGACCCAGAACAAAGAAGAAACAACTTACCATTAAGTTCCTAAATGAAATCGACACCAAATCAACATAGCAGTGCATAAAATGTTTGATTTCTAGGATCAAACCCTAATTTTCCATGGCGGTTGCGTGCCAAGTTCTCCAGAAATGGCAAAGTGAAAAATGAGGCGAGAAATGTGGATGTTCAATGTTTTTGTGGTTAGGATTTCATGTTTCCCTAGCTTTCCCTTATCTTTTTATCACATTGACTTACAATTAAAGTGCCTTGACTAATACTTTAGCTCATCGTTCCTAGGTTGTTCTATGCCTTAGGTTTTCCTATGGTTTTGAATAAAAACCATATAACTTCATGCCTTAGTTTCTTTATGATTTTTATAGAAAATCAAGATAGGTATTATACTTGGCCGAGTTCAGGTGAGTCTCATCAGCAGGACTCGACAGGCAGGGTTTGAAAAGCGCAAAAAATTACATGAAATTTAAAGTTAAAACTTGTTCTTTTTTACTTATTATGAATGCAAAATGATGTACGCCATGAAGGTTTGTATGGTTTTGGAGGTCTTAATTTGGGCTTGGTGGCGGGGGCTCCGCCCCTCAATCCCACCTTGTATCATGATAGGGAGCATGCCCAGGGCGCTGCTCCCAGACCCCCACAAGGGGCATTGCCCCTTGACCCCACTGGGGGCACTTACCCCAAACCCCCACGAGGGGTGCTTCCCCTCAACTCCATTAGGGGCGCTGCCCCTAGACCCCTGCAAGGGCCCCAGACCCTCACGAGGGGCGCTGCCCCTTGACCCCACTGGGGGCATTTTCCCCCAACCCCCGCAAGGGACGCTACCCCCAAACCCCTATGAGGGGTGCTGCCCCTTGACCCCACTAGAGGCATTGTGCCTAGACCCCCACAAAGGGCACTGCCCCTCAACCCCATTAGGTAAATCGCTTTGATACTTGAGATTATGGCTACTGCATCATCTAGGACCTATCTTAGACACATTCGTAGGAAGGATGCAACTCGTTTGAGCCATAGAATTCTAGTTATTGTTTTAAATCTTTTGATATTTCATATTTGTTTGGAACATTTGATGTCATGGATTTCATATTTGATGATTTTTTTATACATTCAAGTCTTTGACTATATATCTAAGTGTTCTATTTCCTTGAGCAACTCAGCTACAATTTGTGTTTATAACTTTATACTTATATGATCAATATATACTTGTGTTAGTGATGAGGACCTTGATTGGGTTGACCAGGTAGATAGAGAAGTTGAGGCTATAGCCATGGCAAAGGAGGAGGCTAAAGCACGAGAAAACACATCCACAACTAATGTTGGTGAGGGTGGCATGGAGTCACAACTAGCAGAGACTATGGTTGCAGTTGCTACATCATCTAGGACCCACCTTAGATGCCTTTGTAGGAAGGATGTAGACTCCTTTGAGCCATAGAATTGTAGTTATTGTTTTGATCTTTCATATTTGTTTGGAACATTCGATGTCATGGATTTCATATTCCATGAGTTTTGTATACATTTGACTATATTTATATATCTAAGCGTGTGTTATTTCCTTTAGAAACTTAGCTACAATTTGTGTACTTTATACTTATGTGATCAATGTATACTTGTGTATGTGATCAAATTTTCTTCTATTTAATAATGTTATTGTGTCTTTAAGGTTTAGTCAATAAAGTGTGCTTCAAACAAGTTTTAAATCCTTAAAAATCTCTAAATTTCTAGTCCTGAGTCGAGTCACCCTAGCCAAGTCCCAAGTCAAGTCACCCTAGCCAAGTTCGAGCCGAGTCAAAGTCTTGTTACTATGATTTAAATAAAACTAAAATGAATATGAATTAAATATATAATTTAATCATTAAATTATGATTTTAATTATTATAATTTTAAAAAATTGTGTGATTGTGATTGTGATATTACATTAGATTCCTTGCACCCTAATATTTTTTTAATTAAAATAGATCTGCCTCTTGCATTTCTTCCAAACCATTCATATTATTATTGTGAAAAATAAATTCTAAATAATGATTAATATTCAACATATAAATTTTATTATTATTTATTTATTTTATAATATTTTACAAATTAAATATTATAATTTTTAATTGAAAAGAAGATAAAAATTCCATTTAATTCAAATGCTATTAAATCTCAAATTTAAGATCATACTATTATCTTCATATTATCCTTTAAAAACATTTTTTTATCTTTTGCTCAAAAATCTTAAACATGGGAAAATTTGTAGATGATTGAATGTAGAAATGAGGTGTATTATGCCATAAAATGTACAAAAGGGATATAGTTGAATTTTTATGCCCTTGTAGTCACACCAAGGGTATAGGGTCGAGGGTCCAATGTATAGGGTAGAGGGTATAGGGGTTGAGGGATTAGGGTTTAAGGGTTGAGGGTTGAGGATTGAGGGTAGAGGGTAGAGGGTTGAGGGTTTAAGGGTTGGGGGATTAAGGGTTGAGGGTTGAGGGATTAGGGTAGAGAGTTTACTTGGGTTTAAGGGTTTAAGGGTTGAGGGTTGAGGGTAGAGGGTATTGGGTTGAGGGTAGAGGGTAGAGGTTGGTTTAAGGATTTAGGGTTTAAGGGTTGAGGGACATTGAGGGTTTAGGGTTTAGGGTTGAGTGTTTAAGGGTTGATGGTTTAGGGTTGAGGGATTAGGGTAGAGAGGGAGGGTCGATGGATGGAGTGAGGGATGAAGGGAGAAGTGAGATAGAGACAAGGAGAGAAGAGGAGGGAGGGGTAGAGATATATATATGAGGGTTGAGGATCCAATATATAGGGTAGAGGGTTGAGAATTGAGGGTATAGAGTTGAGGACCTATAGGGTTGATGGTTTAGGGTGTTGGGTTGAGGGTATAGGGTTGAGGGATTAGGGTTGAGGGTAGAGGATAAAAGCAAGGTTTAAGGGTTTAGGATTGATGGTTAAGGGTTGAGGGTAGAGAATTTAGGGTATAGGTTTGAGGGTATATAGTTGAAGGATTAGGGTTGAGGGTCCAATGTATAGGGTAGAGGGTATAGGGGTTGAGGGTTTAGGGTTTAAGGTTGAGGGTTAAGGACTGAAGGATTAGGGTTGAGGGTTGAGGGTTGAGGGATCTTTTGATGCAAGTGAAATTTAGGCAAGCAATTGAAGGCCAGTGAATATTGGGGAAGGATTTTTTGTTCTAACACCCCTAATCCCTTAACCCTTGATCCCTACTAGATCAAAACAATTAGGTGCTAAATTAGGTGCTAAATCTGGTGCTAAACCTGATGCTAAACCCGACGCTAAACCTAATGCAAAATATGACGCTAAACTGAACACTAATTAGCACCTAATTTAGAGCCTACTTGGTGCTAAATCTGGCACTAAACCCAATGCTAAAATCAACGCTAAACCCGGTGCTAAACCTGGCGCTAAACACGGCACTAAATCCGGCGCTAAACCTGGCGCTAGACCTGATGTTAAACCCAGTGCTAAACTCGGCGCTAAACGTGGCACTAAACCTAGCACTAAATCAGATGCTAAATCGGGCACTAATTAGTGCCTAATTTAGCACATAATTATTTTGATTGGCACAAAAAATGCCAAAAATAGCGTCATCCTAATAAATAGCATCGATTTTTTCAAAAAAATAGAGAAAAATACATTAAAACAGTGGGTGGAAGCAAAAAGCGGAGCTAATCATAGGGATTTGTTGTAGTGAGTAGTCACAAACACGTATGCCTTGAATTATACACACGAATACATAGTATACACAACTTAATACAAAGTATATGCACGAATACAAGGTATACACATGAAAATGCGTAAGTCGCAAAGTATACATTGGAACACACGTAAGTCACAAAGTATACTTGTAAGTTGTAAAGTATACACTTGAATACACGTAACTCATATCTATTGAACCATGAATTTATAACATGCAAATATGGACACCATCGATAAAAAAAGATTTGTATTAACCATATAGCCATGTACACATACATCAATATATATCGATATAAGTTTGTATTAACCATATAGCCATGTACACATACATCAATATATATCGATATAAGTATAAAATATAGGTACAAAATAGCCATATAGGCTTACGAGAATGACATATAGGCATTAAATGTCAAATATATCCAATACAAAATGTGTACAAAACTGCCATGTAGGCATTCAACAAAGGGCTATGGAATCAAAAGTCATTGCTCTCCAGGCTCTTGAAATAACCTCTTTCCCTTTGCTTGTCGATCAGATGGTGATAGGTTTGTCACTCATTTGTGTTGCACTCGAGGAGTGCTCCTGCTGCTCCTCCTAGTACTGTTAAGTTCTTGGTGAAGTTTTAACTATTACAATAAGAAGTAAAGACATTAATATATAGAAATTACATTATAAAAAATGATATATTTTAAAAAAAATCACTTACGGCCATCTCATGATCACTCTCCACAAGGGAAATATTCGCACACCGATGTTGAGGTGTGCTCAAGCCCTATATAAACCATCAAAATAGAAATTAGACTACGAATCAATAATTTGGTTTTATTTTTCACTCAAACTAACATGTATAACAACAAATGTAAATTGAAATTTAGTAATTTGCCTCATACCTCCCCTGTCAGATCCATCGAGGATTGTATAGCAGATGAAACACTGATATCCATTGCCCTCATAATATTTGGAGGTGTTTCCACAACCAACATTTGAAAATAAAACAACAAATTATTCAATCACAAAAAAGTTACAATAGCAATCCACGTCATGACTTATAATGTATGAGATCTAATGAACAAAATTTTGAGTACTTATTAAACTATATATTTTTTATTATCATGCTTACTATTTTCCCTATCCATATCTTGTTCGAAAGGACGTGTTTTTAAGCTTTTACCCATAGTAGCAAGTTGTTGAATTGTTTGATTAAATGCTTTTGTAGACATGTACGATAACTGTGGTGGCATAGAGAAGGCAACTTGAACTGTTTGAGAAAATGCCTCAAAAGAAATGGGGTCTCGTGGTGATGGAATTCCATTACAAAAATGCGTCATTGCATTTCATACCATGGAGATGCATTTCGGGGCATTTTTCAAAAAAGTTCATTACCTTCTCCTACGATTATTAACACACTATTATGCTTTGATAGATATTTTTTCCAGAATCCATAGTTTGTTTGGAAGCACCTATTTTAGGCTTTTTAGCCATGGTAGCAAGGAAATTGAGTAGTTTGATAAAATGATTTGGTGCACATGTATGAAAATGTGGTATCTTAGAAAAGGTGGTGAGAATTTTGAAGAAATTCCTCAAAGAAATGTGGTCTCATGGTGATGGCATGGAATTCCATCACCAGCAGCCCTTTATTTCTTTTGAGGGCGACCCTCAAACTACTAATTGCCTTGTCTATGCTATTGCTTACTATTATGCTTTGATAGTTTTTTTCCAAGCATCCATAGTTTGTCGTGTAGGTGCACCTTTGCAAGTACATGCCTGCCTCATGTGAAGAAATTGCATCCTTTATATGTTGACTTTCTAAACGGCAAGTTGAAATTTTGTCATCTATCAACATCTAGTTATTAGTTATGGAATGTGAAGTAATGCTTTGAGTTTGAATGATGTGCAATGCAACGTAACCAATGATATGAATATAAACTACACAAATATATTAAGTACAATTCATTAGTTAAACTCTTTATTCTATTACCTACATGTAGGTTTGAGTAAATCCACTAGCACTAGGAGGTGTTCCCTTGAAACCTCCAATATTACCTTGTTCAACATCCAAAATCACATATTAAAATACCATTCGTAAAACAATGCTATTAACATGTAATAAATTTATAATTGTTTACTAGTTACATACCTCACCAATAGGTGTACTACATAAATAAGTAGGTGGAGGGCCGGTGTATCTAGTCTCAACAATGTGACCCTACAATTTTATTAAAATCATAAAACTAAATTAGTTAATCTTGCATTTCAAAATCAAAATTTAATAAATTAAATTCAATGAACATGCTAACTTTTACCTGAGTATCAATGCCATACGCATCATGCAAAATGTCAGCTTCCCTCTCCATCTCTGTAGCTGCATATGGATCCTGTGTAGCAGCCTCTTGAGTGTCGATGGGATCATATGAACAAGTCGCCCCATAATATTGACACACATAGGTTCGAAGGCCACCACTCAAAGACTCCCTTGGATGGCGTTGTAGAATAGGGCTAGTATGATGGATGACACTCTGGGTCAAAGTGTTGATTTCCTGCAATGTTTCTATGTCGACACTCTCCTTCACGATGATAGGCATAACAACGTGCTCACAAGTCGGCCTAGCGAGAGCTCATTTCCCTTGCCACATAGGATCTGGATGTGTACCAGGCCTATCTTGAGCCAACCCCCCACCTCTCCCCTGGAAATCCCTCATATCAAAATAATTTGGGGATTTTTTCAATATGAACTCATTGTATAGTTTCCTAAGAAAATACTAGGGGACTTCACAATTGTTGCACGGTCGGTCATCAAAGACCATGTACCACCTATCATTAAAATAGTTCCTAATCTCTTGGCAGTGGCACCAATGAATAGGAAACCTCTTCGCATTGAGGCTAAGATTTTGATTTGTGTGTGGGTCAGTGAATAATGAGCACATATCACCTTTTGTAATTTTTAAATCCTTTACTTGTTTATATGATAGTTTATCCGCATAATATGCCCTAGCCGCCTGCCTCCTATCTTGTCATCCAGTTATTTTTTTTCTAATTGAATCTACATTTTTTAACATATCTTTCAATGAATTTGCGAGGGTCATTCTTTTTGTGGTTGAACCATTTGGATCACCCAACCTACTAATAAAATCCTCAATTTTTTTTTTGTTGTTCTCAATCTCACTCATTAAATTTTGTTGAGTGTTAGGAGGGTGTTGAGGGATTGGTGGAGGAGGTTGTTGTTGAGGTTGATTTTCTTGTTGAGGATTTTGTTCTTTAGGATTTGGTTGCTATTCTTGTTAAGGATTTTGTGGGTTTGCACGTTCATTTGCATCTCCTACAAATTCAAAAAAATGTATATCAAATATAACCTAAAACTAACAAAATCAACCTAAAACTAAGAAATTCAAAACAAACAGCAAACAATACTTACCTCTCCCACCTCGTCATCATTGTGGCGCCATCCTTGAAAAGAAAGAGCAACTCTTGTTGAAGATTTGTGCCCAATACCTCCTCCTAGAATGCAAGCGCGAAAGTTGTGGGTTTTGGCCGCGAGCAGAAGAAGAAAACAGTCAAAGTGAAAATGAAGACTTTCACTTTTTTTTGCTTTTAATGTGCAATAATGCAAGCACGTTATAGGGCACTCACACTGTGATTTTTCAAACTTTTTTTAGAAAGTGGCCATGAAATTGCTACCCAACTTCATGCACCCACCCAAGAAATTAAGGTATGTTAAAGGCAGAATCAAGCAAAGGAATACACAGGTATTTAAGAATATGTTCCAATAAAAAGTAGAAGTTTACAAACAACTTGAAGAAGTAAATGCAAAAATAATAGCTCATGGGTTAAGTCCTGATCTTTTTGAGAAGAAAAAAAATTTGCAAGATGAATGGGAAGAACTAGCAGTTTGTGAGGAAATCTATTGGAGTCAGAAGTCACAAGAACTTTGGTTAAAAGAGGGAGATAAAAATACAAATTTTTTTCACATATCAACTCAAATAAAAAAAGCTAGAAGCTCCATTTTCTCAATTCAAGATAGTGTTTCAAGAATTTGTTTAACAAAGGAGGATGACATTCAAGCAGAGGGAGTTAAATTTTTTTCAAATCTACTTTATGCATCATGTCATCAATCAATTCATGTGGGAAAGGAGAGAGAGGAAATGTTAGAAGCAATACCAATGCTAGTAACATAGGAGGAAAATGATGTTCTTCTCAAACCATTCACACTAGAAGAATTAAAGGTAGTATTGTTTTCTATGCCTCTGAATAAAGCACCAAGACCAGATAGGTTCACATCATGCTTTTTCTAGAAATGTTGGGAGTTCATTGGACAATACCTTCTAAAAGCATTGGAAGAATCCAAAATCCCAGGAACAATGCTAAAATAGTTTAATGTTACACATATTGCTCTCATTCCAAAGGTGACTGCTCTAAAATCTTTTTCAGAATTTAGACCAATTTCACTCTGTAATACGATATACAAGATTTTTTTAAAATCAATTTATTTATGTTTGGTACCTACTATTCCTAAAATAATATCAGAGGAACAAGGAGGATTTTTTCCTGGCATGGAAATGGTGGAAGGTGCTTTGGTAGCACATGAAGTTTTGCATTCCATCACAACGAATGTTATTTCGTCATTGATTATCAAGTTGGACATGATGAAGGCATATGATAGATTAGATTGGTATTTTCTAATGCAAGTATTTAAAAGGTTTGGTTTCCAATCAAAATGGTGCAAGTGGATTCTACCTTACTTAACAAGGGCTAAATTTTTAGTCCTTGTCAATGGTTCACCAACAAGCTTTTTCAGTTCAACTCAGGGTGTAAGATAAGGGGGTCCACTATCACCTTTTCTTTTTATCATCTTGGAAGAGGCTTTGAGTAGGTTTGTGCAGAAGGTACACATACAAGGCAATTGGAAAGGAATTATAATTCCTTCTACATATATAATGGCAACACACTCCTTGTTTGTAGATGATACCATCTTATTTGGTAGGGAAACAATTTTGGAAGCCAAAAAAATAAAGTATATCTTGGATAAATATACTTCTACATCAGGAAAAAGGGTTAATTCAAGCAAATCAACGATATTTTTTTTTAATACACTAGTAGTCTTAACGGAACAAATTGTGAAAGTGTTGGGTTTTCAAGAAGCAGATCTTTCGTGTAAGTATTTAGGAATTCCTTTCTTTAGGTGATCCCACAATACTAGTTTACAGTTTTTGGCCAAACTGGACACTTAACTGATCTTTTCTAACTAAATCTTCACTTTCAAGCACTTATAGCAGCTAAACTATGAGGAATTTGAAGATTATGCAAACTAGTGATTTGTGACATTTTTTCTGTAGATTCTAAATATATTTTTTTCAAAATTTTTGGAATCAAATTACACTTATTTTTCCATCTCCTTCAAAAACTAGTTTTTTCAATAAACACCATTTTTAAGGAGTGATGCTCGTTCTATACAACATAAATTTTTTCCATGAAGGATAAAATTCTATTTTTTCAATTTAGGGTTTGCGGCTTCGAATATCTTGTGTTTTTCGTTTTGGTTCATATTGTTTTTATTGAATATTTTCCTTAATCAAGTTTAGTCAAACCGGTTACAATTGATTTATGGTGATTGTATACAACATAACTTTTGTATGCATCAAAATTCAATTATTTTTTTGTTGGATGGGACTTCAATATCTGGTGCACTCATTTTTTATTTTTTTTGATAATCTGTTATTTTTCCACATGTAGAATAAATAGCTTGATTTTCGGTGAAAAACCTACATTCACAAGAAATAAAAAATAAATATAATAATCAAATTAAATTTTATTAAAATTATAATTTTTTGGAAGCTTATAATAGGGACTACATACTAAGAAGCCAGAATTTTAAATGAATTTAAATGATGAGGTAAATCAGTGGTGCAAATGTTTAGTAAAATCAATATAAACTATGGTTACTCCAGTCTAAAAGTAAACTAAATAAAATAAGGCAAATATTATGAAATAAATTGACGGTAAGTCATGCAGGTTGAAGTTTCAATATCAGCCTGTTTGGTGGGATTTGCAATGGATTTGAAATTTTGTTTGCATCTACAATTCCAAATTATTATATGGCTATTTTGAAAGCACCTAGAACTTTCATTGTGCAAAATGAAAAGTTGATTAGGAATTTTTTATGGAAAGATAATATGGACAATAAAAATAAAATTCCTCTTGTCTCACTGGAAAACATATGTAGAGAAAAATTGAAAGGAGGTGCATGGATTCACAATATAACAACAAGGAATATTTCCCTAGGTGCAAAGTTGGTCTAGCATATGCATTCGAAACCCCAAGATAAATGGTGCAAAATTATGTAGAATAAATATTTAGATACTAGTGCATCAGACCGCATTTTCTCCATTTTAAATCCACCACAAGGATTTGTTATGTGGAATTTTTTATTAACTTGTAGAAAAGTAATAACCCTGTACATAACTTAGGAGGTTAATAATGGAGAAAATACACATTTATGGAATGATTCATGTCAGGGATATCCTCCTTTGAGCACAATGCATGATTTTTCAGTTTATAGCAAGTCATATAATTCCAATTTGGGGATCGAAAGTAAAAGATTACTTTCACACTATAAATATGCTCATAGGGAAAGTAGTATGGAAAAAATTTGAGGATCCTATATTATCATCTGAACAACAAGGGAATCTAAATAAGTTGTTAAGTGGAAGAGTTGTTTACAGCTAGAGATCTACAAACAGGGTTATCTGGGCACCTTCAAAATCAGGTAAATATACAATGAAATTGGGATGCAAGGCAATGATGAATAGGGAAGCACAATATAAACCACAAAGAGCTTTGACTTTTTTTTGGAATCTAGCAATGTTACCAAAAGTAGGGTGTTTTGTCTAGCTGTCTTTGAAAAAAAGGATATTAACAAGTTCAAAATTGCATAAACTTGGAATATCAAATCCACTTAATTGTGTGTTATGTGGCACAAGTATAGAGGATATAAATCATTTATTTCTACATCGTTCTTTTGCAAATTCTTGTTGGACCTTTATTAATGATAAGCTTAGTTGGTATGCCCCACTTCTGAACACGCTTTGGGATTTTATTTCAAGTTGGCCATTACTATATCAATCATCTATGTTTGCAAGTCTGTGGAGGATCAATCCTTCAGTAGTTTTGTGGTGCATTTGGTGGGAGTGAGATAAGAGGATCTTTCGAAAGAAAATGTTGAGTATTGATCATGTATTGTCTAAGCTGGAAAATTCAATATGTGAAATAACAAACTCTTATGTACACAATGCTTAGAATGTAGGTTCTATCTTCTCATATTGAGATTCAAAGCAATTGAAAATTTGGTAAAATCTTGTTGTTCCCTTTAAAGGTAGTCTATAAGTACCTATCACAAACAAAGTGGATAGAAAGAAAGTGACTTAAATGCCTCCACCAATTGTGTTTGTAAAGTTGAATTTTTATGGAGCTTCCAAAGAAAATCCAAGAAAATTAGGAGCAGGAGTAAAGATAAGAAACTCGAAAGATTCACTCATTAGTGCAAAATAAATAAGATTTCCATTAGGGACAAACAATATAGCAAAGGTGCAAGCTCTATTGCAGGGTATACAAATGGCCATCAATTTGAATATTAAAAAATTACAAATAGAAGGGGATTGTTTGGTTATAATCAATGCAAGTAGAGATAGAAAACAATGTATTTGTCAAATCAATTATATCCTTGTACAAATATGGAAATTACTGGATGTTTTGGAGGAATATCAAATCAAGCATACATACAGAGAGAGAAATCAATTGGAAGAAAAATTAGCAAATAGGGGATGTGAACAAGAGCAAGAGGAAATAATATATGATATAGGGTTAAAAAATATTACACAAGAATTTCAAAGCATTATAAATGGAGAAATGCATGTGATAAAGGAGTAATCTAGGGTGATACATAGTTAAAATATATCAGTTGGAGGAGTGTCATATAAAGTGGCATAAATGGATGACAAGTAGGAATGCAATACATGTGTTAGAAATTTGGATAGACACGTTCAGGGGTAGTTTGGTGTGCGAATATTATCATTTAAGTGACGTTTGGTAATGATGAGAAAGTGAGGATGTTTTTTATATAAAAATGCATTTATTCCAATGGAAGGGGAGGATTTCATACTCAATATGAGAATAAAGTACAAGTGATGTGTTTACATCATCAAGCAACAATGGAGGTGATATGCTCAATCAAATGGGTACAGATGGTAGTGGTGTGGCAAGCTATCGTATGTTTTCAAGTACTAATGTTTATTGGTTTTGTAGGTTATGGGATTTAATTACTTGTAAATCACTCCGTATAATGATAAAAAAAATTCCCAAATGCAATATCTCATGTGTTATCCATGTTAAATAACATGTAACATGCATGCCAAATTTAGTTTTTGGCCAATGAAAAGACAAGATAATCAAAATAAATTAAGCCTCAATCATATCAGTCATAATGTCATTAGAAGCGCATTTGTTATAAGGCCAAGGTGGTGGTAGAATGCTCCATTGTGTTTCTTTTTAGGAGTGTTATCAGGGTATGTGTGTTAAGTGTAAAATTATGGTGGGCTTCATTGAAGAAATTGGAGCGTAGACTGGGTTTGCATAATCTTGGCATGGTTACAAGAGAAATAATAAGATTTTTTGTAAGTGATTTTCTAGAATGATGCTTTGGTTAATAATCTTCTTTCTTGGAATTTTGTATGCTGGGGTATCATATTTTGCTATTAGTCCTCCTGGTTTCTAATGTGATTTGCTAGAGTATATTCTTTAGGTACTACTTCATCTTTGTTGGTTACTAGGTGTGTTTGGCTAGGGGCAATGTGGGTGCTCTGTTATTTGGATTCTTAGTTGATTTCTACTAGATTAGGGTCTAAAATATTGTCTTTATCCATTTTTGGGGACTATTGTACAACAAACACATAATTGTTGTGTTTTGATTTATCAGTATTTTCATTTTCTTGTTGTTGTCTTAAAGTTTTTTCAGGAGATACACAATGTCATTCACTCCAAAGAACTTCAGGGTAGCTGTTTAAATTCGTGAAGGGGAGCAATTCTTTTTGGGAGAGGTAACAGAGTTTGAATTGTCACACATCTTCAAGGTTTCATGCCCAAGTATGGTGGATAGTATTAAAATGATAATTGGAGTGTAAATCATGCAATCGAGTGCTCCTAGACTGTTATTCCCAATACAACTTCTTTCAATCTTCCTTTTAAACTCTCTTGATTTTCTGCAATCCTTTGATATGCTAGAAATTATGGTAAAAGAAACTGTTTGCCAAATTTTCTGAAGGAAAATGAGTTATTACAATGTGTGCAGAGGTATAATATAGAGAGTGGGAAGGGATATGTTGCAAGCATATTCCCAAAATGTTACTTAAAATAGAAATGGGCATTCAAAGCAGTTTTTGAGGTTGTAACAAAAAGTCTCAAGAATGATGATCCTTGGGAGCTATATAAAGTCCTTAATCTACATACACAAGAATTGGGGGTTCAAATGGTAAATGAGATAAAATATAATATTTTTGCAATCTCTTTCCTGGTTTCTCATCATATTAGGCATGGAAAAACTAGAGTAGAAGTGGTGAGGAATAATGATGCAATTTGCAATGAAGATCAGGGTGATAATGTTACAGACTTCGACGAAGGGTAGGGGGACAATGTTGCAGGTTTCAACGAAAGGAAAGGTGAAAATGGCTTCAATTTGAATGATAACCATAGAGACTCATCAACCAATAAAGAATTTATGGAGTGACTATAAGATCATAAGTATGCTATAAATTTTGTTTGTCTAGTGAGCTATATATTGTATTCTGGGAACTTTACAAATATGTTTTAATTTTCCACCTTTTGGGATTTAACCAGTACTATAATTCTAGTTAATTGTCTAATCTCTAATTATAATATATATAATATAGGCTATAGCATTTTGATAAAAAGAAAAGTGTAGAGCATACTGTTTTAGAATTTCAAATTCTAGTTTTAAAAGTAGAAACAAAAAATAGGAACAAAAATAAAAATGCACCCAAAAAAAATTCAAGACACCTGTACAGGGATAGATTCACCCAAGGGCGAATGTGTCCTTGCTTAGGGTTCTAAAAAATGCAAAATGCAATGTCTGATCTATTGTTTATGTTTACTATTTCAGGTTGCAGAATATTTCTTTGGTGGCTAATTTTCTAGATTTTGATATGTAAATACAAATGCAAGAAATGACAACTTTTTAATGCAATTTTGAGTAAATTTTTTTATCTAAATGACTAGAAGACACCCTATACAACCAATATGCAAACTACTATATGAAATGTATGCAATATTTTTGGATTTTTTTGAAATTTTAAAGGATGCAAAATTGTAATTTTGAAACCCTAAATGAGATGCAAAACTAACTAATGCAAATCCTAGATTTGGGGTTTTAGAGACTTCCAAATAAAAATTTATGGTGTACAATGTCAGGTTCACCAAAATGAAACATGGAAAAAAATGTATGGTGTGTGATATGTGAAATGGAATGATCTAAGGGTTTAAATGCAGTTACACTTTCCATAATTTCATTAGAAAAAAGAGATCTCCCAAGGATAGGATTGACTTTCAACCTTGAGGTGAGTCAACCCTGTTAGGAAGGTCTGATGTTTTCTTATGACATAAATGACTGATTGGCACTTTTGGGAGATAATTTCAAATGCATTAACTAACTAAATTGCATGACCTAACACGTGAAATGCAAAATATTATGATAACAGAAACATAAATAGTAATTTGTAGGCATATCTGAGAATGGAAAAATGTTGTGCACCTGGCCTAAAAACTAGATTTTGAGCTTTGTAGCAGGACTCATTCGCCCAAGGGTGAAGCGAATGGATCCTAGTGTCCCTTCTAGAAACTTCAAAAGCTAAATTTG
>VDFB02303874.1:0-33724 GCA_007258455.2 Sequoia sempervirens | reverse complement strand
GATTAAAACAAGTGAGTCAAAATGGCACATGTAAAAATGATAAATTATATAACTCAAAATTATACAAGTCAAAATGATACATGTCCAAATGATATATTTCAAAATGATACATGTCAAAATGATACAACTCAATAATATGGTACTGCAGGCCGTGAAAATGATACATATGATAGTAACCATGAAAAGAGGCATCATAACAATATATTAGAAATGATCCATGATGCAGTCTATATGATCATGAATGTCATTGGCTACTACCAACAACTGGCTCATCATCATCATCACCATCATGATGATGATGATGATCATCATCATCATCATCAGCCTCAGTCTCTTTTGTATCTATCTCATCATCATCCTCTACCATGTGATATGTACCAGAACCAACATATTTTGGATCTATATATCATGAGGATCATCTTGATCTTCTGGAAGACCTGTATTTTACAAAAAAAAGCATTTAAAATGAAAAATTATTATTTATTTCATGCAATAATTTATTTTTCTGTTATATATCTAATATTACAACATGTGAAATGAAACCATAATCGTATTACATCATATCAAAGTGCACATACCATAATAAATTTTCATAAAAGTTACAACTAATATGTCATTCCAGTTATGTAAAACATGCAACAATTCTAATAAACGTTAGTAAAATATGCCAGCATTTGGTGGAAGAGGAAGAAAGATGACTGGAACTCTGGAGGCCCATCATAATGGATTTCAGTATTCAACCATGAGATCATAAGAGATCTAATATCATGTATCAAAAAATTAAGCATGCATTCTTCCAGCCAGTGGAGAAGGAGATGATTACTTTGCTTCATTTTCATTTGGATAACCATATCATGGTGTGAACCACGAAGACCAAGGATGTCCAGTTTTATGTGGAGGTAAAGGATGTGGTCCAAACTTTAGGAGAGGCAATAAGGTCAATGTATGATCTTGATGAAAATGAGGGAAAACAACAAGAGAGGGATAGGAAAAATAAAATCAATGTAGAGTTTCAAGGATTTGTCAAGCGAGTAACAGAGCTATGGGATCAGCCTCATCTAAAATATTTTGAACTAGAGTTTGATATACCATTTAGGATAAAACATCAATAATGAGAAAATTAACAAAAAATCAAAAGTGAATAATACATAATCTATGTTGTAAAGTTAAAAAGTCTTACAAAAATACATATAAAACTCCAAAACATTTTCCATTTGTTCTCTAAAGTTTAGTCCAATCAACCAAAGCAATAAACATATATCTTATTACTATTTAAATCAAAAGAAGATATCTCATATACAATTCAAAACATTAGCATATGAGCTAATTTGTTAAAGTACCTATTCTCCTTCAAGTACCAATTCCTTGATAAATTCAATTTGGTCCTCAAACACATACCTATCACAATTTTCAAAGGAATCTATCATGAGAATCTGACCATGACTATATGTAACAATCTAAAACATTCATAATCAAAGACAAGTGCTTTACAAATTCTACTACACATTGATGCATTCTTCATGCTGAAATGAGTGTTGAGAGCTATGATAACCACATTCATGTCTTGAGGGAATCTCACTGTCTAAGGAAGAAGTCAAAGTGCCTTGGAGCAGCAATAGCATTCAGCATCGACCATATTTGAGACAAAATCGTATTCATATTTGTGGCATGACGTGTTTGAAGTCATTAATGGTGTTTTGAGGGATTTTCTAATTTTATGCAATGACTTCTCTTTGAAAATCTTTGAAACAGTTTCAGATTTCTATCTTTGGCATGAATGTTTGAATTTGGAGCAAAAATTTTGGAGTTATGTGGCCTTTGAAGAATCGAGCATGTGTAAAGGTGTGGAGTGTTGAGTGAGTCATGATGCTACAGGTGCTAATTACTTAAAAGGAAAAATGAAAAAAATAAACATTTGTTTTACATACTAGGCTATTTACTTATAAAATATGGGAATGGCAGATGTGCTAATTGCTATTTCTCCAGCCATATTCATTAAAAACCATGATCAAATGCTAGGTAATCTATTACTATAAGTATAGAAAAGGAAAAATGAAAAAAACAAATATTTGTTTTACATACCAGTTGCCCCTTGTTTGATTTTCCACATAATGTGAAAACAAATGTGAAAATGAATTTCTTTGTAGATATAAAAGTAATGCCATGGTAACTGTTTGGCTCCAAAACATAAGAAAGTTGTTTGGAAAGTTTTCTCAGCCACATAATGTTCACGAGTTCCAAAATCAGAAATCTAATACAAAATTGTTCACTTCACCTTGAAGCTTCAATTAGTATGCTTATAGGATTTTATGTTGCAAAAATATATTCTAGTGGCTTAAAGAAAATAGTGAACAACTGAAAGAATTTTTGTTTATCCATTTTTCCAACACAAACCTATACAAAACATATTAATATCTCGTTAAGATCGTTCCACCCAACATAGGAAATCTTGGATTCCTCTTTTCACCAAGAGAAATCCAAAGCCTTCGCCTCCTCTTGTAAACATAAGAAAAATTTATTGTCAACTAGTCAATTACTTAATAATAACTCTCTTTCTAGCAACACATAAACATAAGAAATGTATAACTTCATAAAAGATTATTTATGGGGCAATTTCAAATTAAAAAGAGGTGTACTTTCTATTGTTGCAAGGAGCTTGATGGATTAATCCTAACCCTTTATTGTAAACTCAATGCACTTGCCTCTCTATATAAATGCAATCACTTTCTCTTGTAAAAGATAAGGAAGGACTAAAAAGAAAAAGAATTGTTGAAACAATGCTAATTTTTCTGAATCAATACAAATAGAAGTTCATTTGTTGCTACTACATGAGTTTGTTTTATTGGTTGGATGTGTTTTTCATGGTTCATTTCACCCTCTCGATTATTTAAGTTTCATTTATGATTAATTATTCAGATTGAGAATGCAGATCAGCAAGAAGACTCTTTCCACATGTTGAGTTTTAGGTTTCATTTTGCTAACACAAAAGTGGAATTTTTTTTGTTTTAGTCTACTATTGATTATGAGCTTGAAATTAGGGGTCAACAATAGCTAGATCAGTCTAATTTGATGGAAAAACAAGAAAATATCAACCCAACAAGTAACAAAAAATCATGGATAGTGAAGAAGGAAGTTATTCCAATTGATATGAAAGAGTTACAATCTAATTTTCTGAAGGTAAATGATCAAACTCTTGATTGTACCATTCCAATACATCACCATGATCAGTCATATCAGGCTTGTACGATTTTTTTAAAGGAGTCTCAATATTATCTAAATAGTGAAAATCAAGGTGGTACAATGTTATGAGGTGATATTCACAACATAGGTCTAGTAATACAAGTGGAAGAAGACCAACCTAGAAGATGAAGAAGGTATTGTGAATGGCTGCAGCCATGAAAGGTTTTCAAAACCCCAAAAATAGTAAACAAAATGTAGGAAAGTTCTCCATTCCATAAGTATTATGATTTTCTATCATGGGTCGAGCTTGAAACTAGGTCATCTTCTGCCAAAAGTGAGGAAATAAAATGGTATGGCTACAGCCTGGGTAGAGGAGCACATGTTTTCTTTTGTTTCCACATAGAGGACAATTTTTTTCTTTCAAATCATGCTCAAATCGAGCTCATTTAAGAAGAGAATACAAAAGATGAAAGCATAGAAACTCACCCAATTTTTGTGTGAAGAGAGGAACCATCAAAACCCGCATGCATGTGGCCTTCAAAAATCAAGCCAAGCATGTCCATGGTGGCCCGAGGTAATGATATATCAACAGAGGAAATGAACATAGAAAAATGCATCATAAATTCACTCATGGCCACGACCTAGAGGCCCTAAATCCTTCAAAAACGGAGTCGAAATGACCCAGAACAAAGAAGAAACAACTTACCATTAAGTTCCTAAATGAAATCGACACCAAATCAACATAGCAGTGCATAAAATGTTTGATTTCTAGGATCAAACCCTAATTTTCCATGGCGGTTGCGTGCCAAGTTCTCCAGAAATGGCAAAGTGAAAAATGAGGCGAGAAATGTGGATGTTCAATGTTTTTGTGGTTAGGATTTCATGTTTCCCTAGCTTTCCCTTATCTTTTTATCACATTGACTTACAATTAAAGTGCCTTGACTAATACTTTAGCTCATCGTTCCTAGGTTGTTCTATGCCTTAGGTTTTCCTATGGTTTTGAATAAAAACCATATAACTTCATGCCTTAGTTTCTTTATGATTTTTATAGAAAATCAAGATAGGTATTATACTTGGCCGAGTTCAGGTGAGTCTCATCAGCAGGACTCGACAGGCAGGGTTTGAAAAGCGCAAAAAATTACATGAAATTTAAAGTTAAAACTTGTTCTTTTTTACTTATTATGAATGCAAAATGATGTACGCCATGAAGGTTTGTATGGTTTTGGAGGTCTTAATTTGGGCTTGGTGGCGGGGGCTCCGCCCCTCAATCCCACCTTGTATCATGATAGGGAGCATGCCCAGGGCGCTGCTCCCAGACCCCCACAAGGGGCATTGCCCCTTGACCCCACTGGGGGCACTTACCCCAAACCCCCAGAGGGGTGCTTCCCCTCAACTCCATTAGGGGCGCTGCCCCTAGACCCCTGCAAGGGCCCCAGACCCTCACGAGGGGCGCTGCCCCTTGACCCCACTGGGGGCATTTTCCCCCAACCCCCGCAAGGGACGCTACCCCCAAACCCCTATGAGGGGTGCTGCCCCTTGACCCCACTAGAGGCATTGTGCCTAGACCCCCACAAAGGGCACTGCCCCTCAACCCCATTAGGTAAATCGCTTTGATACTTGAGATTATGGCTACTGCATCATCTAGGACCTATCTTAGACACATTCGTAGGAAGGATGCAACTCGTTTGAGCCATAGAATTCTAGTTATTGTTTTAAATCTTTTGATATTTCATATTTGTTTGGAACATTTGATGTCATGGATTTCATATTTGATGATTTTTTTATACATTCAAGTCTTTGACTATATATCTAAGTGTTCTATTTCCTTGAGCAACTCAGCTACAATTTGTGTTTATAACTTTATACTTATATGATCAATATATACTTGTGTTAGTGATGAGGACCTTGATTGGGTTGACCAGGTAGATAGAGAAGTTGAGGCTATAGCCATGGCAAAGGAGGAGGCTAAAGCACGAGAAAACACATCCACAACTAATGTTGGTGAGGGTGGCATGGAGTCACAACTAGCAGAGACTATGGTTGCAGTTGCTACATCATCTAGGACCCACCTTAGATGCCTTTGTAGGAAGGATGTAGACTCCTTTGAGCCATAGAATTGTAGTTATTGTTTTGATCTTTCATATTTGTTTGGAACATTCGATGTCATGGATTTCATATTCCATGAGTTTTGTATACATTTGACTATATTTATATATCTAAGCGTGTGTTATTTCCTTTAGAAACTTAGCTACAATTTGTGTACTTTATACTTATGTGATCAATGTATACTTGTGTATGTGATCAAATTTTCTTCTATTTAATAATGTTATTGTGTCTTTAAGGTTTAGTCAATAAAGTGTGCTTCAAACAAGTTTTAAATCCTTAAAAATCTCTAAATTTCTAGTCCTGAGTCGAGTCACCCTAGCCAAGTCCCAAGTCAAGTCACCCTAGCCAAGTTCGAGCCGAGTCAAAGTCTTGTTACTATGATTTAAATAAAACTAAAATGAATATGAATTAAATATATAATTTAATCATTAAATTATGATTTTAATTATTATAATTTTAAAAAATTGTGTGATTGTGATTGTGATATTACATTAGATTCCTTGCACCCTAATATTTTTTTAATTAAAATAGATCTGCCTCTTGCATTTCTTCCAAACCATTCATATTATTATTGTGAAAAATAAATTCTAAATAATGATTAATATTCAACATATAAATTTTATTATTATTTATTTATTTTATAATATTTTACAAATTAAATATTATAATTTTTAATTGAAAAGAAGATAAAAATTCCATTTAATTCAAATGCTATTAAATCTCAAATTTAAGATCATACTATTATCTTCATATTATCCTTTAAAAACATTTTTTTATCTTTTGCTCAAAAATCTTAAACATGGGAAAATTTGTAGATGATTGAATGTAGAAATGAGGTGTATTATGCCATAAAATGTACAAAAGGGATATAGTTGAATTTTTATGCCCTTGTAGTCACACCAAGGGTATAGGGTCGAGGGTCCAATGTATAGGGTAGAGGGTATAGGGGTTGAGGGATTAGGGTTTAAGGGTTGAGGGTTGAGGATTGAGGGTAGAGGGTAGAGGGTTGAGGGTTTAAGGGTTGGGGGATTAAGGGTTGAGGGTTGAGGGATTAGGGTAGAGAGTTTACTTGGGTTTAAGGGTTTAAGGGTTGAGGGTTGAGGGTAGAGGGTATTGGGTTGAGGGTAGAGGGTAGAGGCTGGTTTAAGGATTTAGGGTTTAAGGGTTGAGGGACATTGAGGGTTTACGGTTTAGGGTTGAGTGTTTAAGGGTTGATGGTTTAGGGTTGAGGGATTAGGGTAGAGAGGGAGGGTCGATGGATGGAGTGAGGGATGAAGGGAGAAGTGAGATAGAGACAAGGAGAAAAGAGGAGGGAGGGGTAGAGATATATATGTATGGAGGTTGGAGGGACTGCCATATAGGTGGAGGTTGGAGAATGGAGGGTAGTTGGAGGAAGGATGGCATGGAGGGGTGGCTGGAGGGATTAGGCTGAGGGTGAGGATAAACAGGGATTGATGGAAGGAATAGGTGGAATGGAATGGAGGGTGGTAAATGGAAGGATGAAGGAGGTCCAAATGGCAGGGGTGAGGGGTGGCAATGGAAGGCTTAGGGGTTTGCGGTTGGAGGGACCGGAGGGGCTGAGGGGCTGGGGATCTGATGGAATAGGGGTAAGCAATTGAAGGCCAGTGAATATTGGGGAAGGATTTTTTGTTCTAACACCCCTAATCCCTTAACCCTTGATCCCTACTAGATCAAAACAATTAGGTGCTAAATTAGGTGCTAAATCTGGTGCTAAACCTGATGCTAAACCCGACGCTAAACCTAATGCAAAATATGACGCTAAACTGAACACTAATTAGCACCTAATTTAGAGCCTACTTGGTGCTAAATCTGGCACTAAACCCAATGCTAAAATCAACGCTAAACCCGGTGCTAAACCTGGCGCTAAACACGGCACTAAATCCGGCGCTAAACCTGGCGCTAGACCTGATGTTAAACCCAGTGCTAAACTCGGCGCTAAACGTGGCACTAAACCTAGCACTAAATCAGATGCTAAATCGGGCACTAATTAGTGCCTAATTTAGCACATAATTATTTTGATTGGCACAAAAAATGCCAAAAATAGCGTCATCCTAATAAATAGCATCGATTTTTTCAAAAAAATAGAGAAAAATACATTAAAACAGTGGGTGGAAGCAAAAAGCGGAGCTAATCATAGGGATTTGTTGTAGTGAGTAGTCACAAACACGTATGCCTTGAATTATACACACGAATACATAGTATACACAACTTAATACAAAGTATATGCACGAATACAAGGTATACACATGAAAATGCGTAAGTCGCAAAGTATACATTGGAACACACGTAAGTCACAAAGTATACTTGTAAGTTGTAAAGTATACACTTGAATACACGTAACTCATATCTATTGAACCATGAATTTATAACATGCAAATATGGACACCATCGATAAAAAAAGATTTGTATTAACCATATAGCCATGTACACATACATCAATATATATCGATATAAGTATAAAATATAGGTACAAAATAGCCATATAGGCTTACGAGAATGACATATAGGCATTAAATGTCAAATATATCCAATACAAAATGTGTACAAAACTGCCATGTAGGCATTCAACAAAGGGCTATGGAATCAAAAGTCATTGCTCTCCAGGCTCTTGAAATAACCTCTTTCCCTTTGCTTGTCGATCAGATGGTGATAGGTTTGTCACTCATTTGTGTTGCACTCGAGGAGTGCTCCTGCTGCTCCTCCTAGTACTGTTAAGTTCTTGGTGAAGTTTTAACTATTACAATAAGAAGTAAAGACATTAATATATAGAAATTACATTATAAAAAATGATATATTTTAAAAAAAATCACTTACGGCCATCTCATGATCACTCCAGAAATATTCGTGACACCGACAAGTTGAGGTGTGCTCAAGCCCCTATATAAACCATCATCAAAATAGAAATTAGACTACTAACTCTAATAATTTGGTTTTATTTTTCACTCAAACTAATATGTATGTAATGAACAAATGTAAATTGAAATTTAGTAATTTGCCCTACCCCCGGCCGATTCATCGAGGATCGTAGATAGCATGAAACACCTGATATCCATTGCCCTCATAATATTTGAGGTGTTTCACAACCAACATTTTGAAAATAAAACAAATTATTCAATCAAAAAAACTATAATAGTGATCCACGCCATGACTTATAATGTATGAGATAATGAACAAAATTTTGAGTTCTTATTAAACTATATATTTTTTACTATCATCCTTACTATTTTCCCTATCCATATCTTGTTCGAAGGGACGGTTTTTAGGCTTTTACCCATAGCAAAGCAAGTCGCTGAATCGCTTGATTAAATACTGTAGACACAAAATGACAATTGTGGTGGCATAGAGAAGGCAAAGGAACTATTTGAAAATGCCTCAAAAGAAATGTGGGGTCTCGTGGTGATGGAATGCCATTACAAAAAAATGCATGTCATGGCATTCCATCACCATAAGAATGCATTTCTTTCGGGCATTTTTTTAAAAATTTCATTTCCTTCTCTATGGTATTATTGCTTACTATTATGCTTTGATAGATATTTTTCCAAGCATCCATAGTTTGTTGGAGAGCACCTATTTTAGGATTTTAGCCATAACTGCAAGGAAGTGAGTAGTTTGATAAAATGCTTTGGTACACATGTATGGAAAATGTTGGTATCATAGAAAAGGTAGTGATTTGTTTGAATAAATACCTCAAAGAAATGTGGTCTCATGAGACCGCATTTCTTTGAGGCATTTTTTCAAACTACTAATTGCCTTGTCTATGCTATTGCTTACTATGGTTTCCATAGATTTTTCCAAGCATCCATAGTTTGCCTGTGGTATTCCTTTGCAAGCACATGCCTCCCATGTGGAAGAAATTCGTATCAACGCTATGTTGACTCTAAACAACTATATTGTAGTTGAAATTTTGTCATCTATCAACATCTAGTTATTAGTTATGGAATGTGAAGTAATGCTTTGAGTTTGAATGATGTGCAATGCAACGTAACCAATGATATGAATATAAACTACACAAATATAAAGTACAATTCATTAGTTAAACTCTTTATTCTATTACTACATGTAGGTTTGAGTAAATCCACTAGCACTAGGAGGTGTTCCCTTGAAACCTCCAATATTACCTTGTTCAACATCCAAAATCACATATTAAAATACCATTCGTAAAACAATGCTATTAACATGTAATAAATTTATAATTGTTTACTAGTTACATACCTCACCAATAGGTGTACTACATAAATAAGTAGGTGGAGGGCCGGTGTATCTAGTCTCAACAATGTGACCCTACAATTTTATTAAAATCATAAAACTAAATTAGTTAATCTTGCATTTCAAAATCAAAATTTAATAAATTAAATTCAATGAACATGCTAACTTTTACCTGAGTATCAATGCCATACGCATCATGCAAAATGTCAGCTTCCCTCTCCATCTCTGTAGCTGCATATGGATCCTGTGTAGCAGCCTCTTGAGTGTCGATGGGATCATATGAACAAGTCGCCCCATAATATTGACACACATAGGTTCGAAGGCCACCACTCAAAGACTCCCTTGGATGGCGTTGTAGAATAGGGCTAGTATGATGGATGACACTCTGGGTCAAAGTGTTGATTTCCTGCAATGTTTCTATGTCGACACTCTCCTTCACGATGATAGGCATAACAACGTGCTCACAAGTCGGCCTAGCGAGAGCTCATTTCCCTTGCCACATAGGATCTGGATGTGTACCAGGCCTATCTTGAGCCAACCCCCCACCTCTCCCCTGGAAATCCCTCATATCAAAATAATTTGGGGATTTTTTCAATATGAACTCATTGTATAGTTTCCTAAGAAAATACTAGGGGACTTCACAATTGTTGCACGGTCGGTCATCAAAGACCATGTACCACCTATCATTAAAATAGTTCCTAATCTCTTGGCAGTGGCACCAATGAATAGGAAACCTCTTCGCATTGAGGCTAAGATTTTGATTTGTGTGTGGGTCAGTGAATAATGAGCACATATCACCTTTTGTAATTTTTAAATCCTTTACTTGTTTATATGATAGTTTATCCGCATAATATGCCCTAGCCGCCTGCCTCCTATCTTGTCATCCAGTTATTTTTTTTCTAATTGAATCTACATTTTTTAACATATCTTTCAATGAATTTGCGAGGGTCATTCTTTTTGTGGTTGAACCATTTGGATCACCCAACCTACTAATAAAATCCTCAATTTTTTTTTTGTTGTTCTCAATCTCACTCATTAAATTTTGTTGAGTGTTAGGAGGGTGTTGAGGGATTGGTGGAGGAGGTTGTTGTTGAGGTTGATTTTCTTGTTGAGGATTTTGTTCTTTAGGATTTGGTTGCTATTCTTGTTAAGGATTTTGTGGGTTTGCACGTTCATTTGCATCTCCTACAAATTCAAAAAAATGTATATCAAATATAACCTAAAACTAACAAAATCAACCTAAAACTAAGAAATTCAAAACAAACAGCAAACAATACTTACCTCTCCCACCTCGTCATCATTGTGGCGCCATCCTTGAAAAGAAAGAGCAACTCTTGTTGAAGATTTGTGCCCAATACCTCCTCCTAGAATGCAAGCGCGAAAGTTGTGGGTTTTGGCCGCGAGCAGAAGAAGAAAACAGTCAAAGTGAAAATGAAGACTTTCACTTTTTTTTGCTTTTAATGTGCAATAATGCAAGCACGTTATAGGGCACTCACACTGTGATTTTTCAAACTTTTTTTAGAAAGTGGCCATGAAATTGCTACCCAACTTCATGCACCCACCCAAGAAATTAAGGTATGTTAAAGGCAGAATCAAGCAAAGGAATACACAGGTATTTAAGAATATGTTCCAATAAAAAGTAGAAGTTTACAAACAACTTGAAGAAGTAAATGCAAAAATAATAGCTCATGGGTTAAGTCCTGATCTTTTTGAGAAGAAAAAAAATTTGCAAGATGAATGGGAAGAACTAGCAGTTTGTGAGGAAATCTATTGGAGTCAGAAGTCACAAGAACTTTGGTTAAAAGAGGGAGATAAAAATACAAATTTTTTTCACATATCAACTCAAATAAAAAAAGCTAGAAGCTCCATTTTCTCAATTCAAGATAGTGTTTCAAGAATTTGTTTAACAAAGGAGGATGACATTCAAGCAGAGGGAGTTAAATTTTTTTCAAATCTACTTTATGCATCATGTCATCAATCAATTCATGTGGGAAAGGAGAGAGAGGAAATGTTAGAAGCAATACCAATGCTAGTAACATAGGAGGAAAATGATGTTCTTCTCAAACCATTCACACTAGAAGAATTAAAGGTAGTATTGTTTTCTATGCCTCTGAATAAAGCACCAAGACCAGATAGGTTCACATCATGCTTTTTCTAGAAATGTTGGGAGTTCATTGGACAATACCTTCTAAAAGCATTGGAAGAATCCAAAATCCCAGGAACAATGCTAAAATAGTTTAATGTTACACATATTGCTCTCATTCCAAAGGTGACTGCTCTAAAATCTTTTTCAGAATTTAGACCAATTTCACTCTGTAATACGATATACAAGATTTTTTTAAAATCAATTTATTTATGTTTGGTACCTACTATTCCTAAAATAATATCAGAGGAACAAGGAGGATTTTTTCCTGGCATGGAAATGGTGGAAGGTGCTTTGGTAGCACATGAAGTTTTGCATTCCATCACAACGAATGTTATTTCGTCATTGATTATCAAGTTGGACATGATGAAGGCATATGATAGATTAGATTGGTATTTTCTAATGCAAGTATTTAAAAGGTTTGGTTTCCAATCAAAATGGTGCAAGTGGATTCTACCTTACTTAACAAGGGCTAAATTTTTAGTCCTTGTCAATGGTTCACCAACAAGCTTTTTCAGTTCAACTCAGGGTGTAAGATAAGGGGGTCCACTATCACCTTTTCTTTTTATCATCTTGGAAGAGGCTTTGAGTAGGTTTGTGCAGAAGGTACACATACAAGGCAATTGGAAAGGAATTATAATTCCTTCTACATATATAATGGCAACACACTCCTTGTTTGTAGATGATACCATCTTATTTGGTAGGGAAACAATTTTGGAAGCCAAAAAAATAAAGTATATCTTGGATAAATATACTTCTACATCAGGAAAAAGGGTTAATTCAAGCAAATCAACGATATTTTTTTTTAATACACTAGTAGTCTTAACGGAACAAATTGTGAAAGTGTTGGGTTTTCAAGAAGCAGATCTTTCGTGTAAGTATTTAGGAATTCCTTTCTTTAGGTGATCCCACAATACTAGTTTACAGTTTTTGGCCAAACTGGACACTTAACTGATCTTTTCTAACTAAATCTTCACTTTCAAGCACTTATAGCAGCTAAACTATGAGGAATTTGAAGATTATGCAAACTAGTGATTTGTGACATTTTTTCTGTAGATTCTAAATATATTTTTTTCAAAATTTTTGGAATCAAATTACACTTATTTTTCCATCTCCTTCAAAAACTAGTTTTTTCAATAAACACCATTTTTAAGGAGTGATGCTCGTTCTATACAACATAAATTTTTTCCATGAAGGATAAATTCTATTTTTTTCAAATTTAGATTTGTAACTATGATATCTTGTGTTTTCATTTGGTTTCATATTGTTTTATTGAATATTTTTTCCTTAATCAAGTTTCGAAGTCAAACCAGTTACAATTCAGACATAGGCGGACTGTATACAACATAACTTTTTTTGTATGCATCAAAATTCAATTTTTTTTTTGTTGGATCAAGGACTTCAATATCTAGTGCACTAATATTTTTCAAATTTTTTGATAATCTGCTATTTTTCCACATGTAGAATAGAGAGTTTGATTTTTGGTGAAAAACCTACATTCACAAGAAATAAAAAATAAATATAATAATAAAATTAAATTTATTTAAAATTATGCTTTTGGGAAGCTTATAATAAGGACTACATACTTACAAAAAATAAATTTTAAATGAATTCATTTGATCCCCCAAAAGGTAAATCAAAAGTGGTTTTTATCGAAGATTTTGATAGGTGTAAAGGAGACTTTGTTATAGGTATGGTTTAAAACTAGCGGGGTTCTATCCAAGGGGGTTTGATCTAAGGTGGTTTGATCAAACCCTCTTCAATTGGAATCCTTTAAATGGAAATTTTCAAGGCTTAAATCATTATATTTTCTAAAAATATGTGATTTCAGCAAAAATCGGGATCTCCCAGAAATTGTAAACCAGTATTGTGGGATCACCCCTTTGCAAGAGAAAATAGGGTATCCTATTGGGACAAGGTCATACAAAGGTTACGGGCAAAACTTGTGGGTTGGAAGGGAAGGTGGTTATCATTATTTGGTAGGATTCTAATGGTTAAATTTGTTCTATCTACAATTCCAAATTATTATATGGCTATTTTGAAAGCACCTAGAACTTTCATTGTGCAAAATGAAAAGTTGATTAGGAATTTTTTATGGAAAGATAATATGGACAATAAAAATAAAATTCCTCTTGTCTCACTGGAAAACATATGTAGAGAAAAATTGAAAGGAGGTGCATGGATTCACAATATAACAACAAGGAATATTTCCCTAGGTGCAAAGTTGGTCTAGCATATGCATTCGAAACCCCAAGATAAATGGTGCAAAATTATGTAGAATAAATATTTAGATACTAGTGCATCAGACCGCATTTTCTCCATTTTAAATCCACCAAAAGGATTTGTTATGTGGAATTTTTTATTAACTTGTAGAAAAGTAATAACCCTGTACATAACTTAGGAGGTTAATAATGCAGAAAATACACATTTCTGGAATGATTCATGTCAGGGATATCCTCCTTTGAGAACAATGCATGATTTTTCAGTTTATAGCAAGTCATATAATTCCAATTTGGGGATCGAAAGTAAAAGATTACTTTCACACTATAAATATGCTCATAGGGAAAGTAGTATGGAAAAAATTTGAGGATCCTATATTATCATCTGAACAACAAGGGAATCTAAATAAGTTGTTAAGTGGAAGAGTTGTTTACAGCTAGAGATCTACAAATAGGGTTATCTGGGCACCTTCGAAATCAGGTAAATATACAATGAAATTGGGATGCAAGGCAATGATGAATAGGGAAGCACAATATAAACCACAAAGAGCTCTGACTTTTTTTTGGAATCTAGCAATGTTACCAAAAGTAGGGTGTTTTGTCTAGCTGTCTTTGAAAAAAAGGATATTAACAAGTTCAAAATTGCATAAACTTGGAATATCAAATCCACTTAATTGTGTGTTATGTGGCACAAGTATAGAGGATATAAATCATTTATTTCTACATCGTTCTTTTGCAAATTCTTGTTGGACCTTTATTAATGATAAGCTTAGTTGGTATGCCCCACTTCTGAACACGCTTTGGAATTTTATTTCAAGTTGGCCATTACTATATCAATCATCTATGTTTGCAAGTCTGTGGAGATCATTCCTTAAGTAGTTTTGTGGTGCATTTGGTGGGAGTGAGATAAGAGGATCTTTCGAAAGAAAATGTCGAGTATTGATCATGTATTGTCTAAGCTGGAAAATTCAATATGTGAAATAACAAACTCTTATGTACACAATGCTTAGAATGTAGGTTCTATCTTCTCATATTGAGATTCAAAGCAATTGAAAATTTGGTAAAATCTTGTTGTTCCCTTTAAAGGTAGTCTATAAGTACCTATCACAAACAAAGTGGATAGAAAGAAAGTGACTTAAATGCCTCCACCAATTGGGTTTGTAAAGTTGAATTTTTATGGAGCTTCCAAAGAAATCCAAGAAAATTAGGAGCAGGAGTAAAGATAAGAAACTCGAAAGATTCACTCATTAGTGCAAAATCAATAAGATTTCCATTAGGGACAAACAATATAGCAGAGGTGCAAGCTCTATTGTAGGGTCTACAAATGGCCATCAATTTGAATATTAAAAAATTACAAATAGAAGGGGATTGTTTGGTTATAATCAATGCAAGTAGAGATAGAAAACAATGTATTTGTCAAATAAATTATATCCTTGTACAAATATGGAAATTACTGGATGTTTTGGAGGAATATCAAATCAAGCATACATACAGAGAGATAAATCAATTGGCAGAAAAATTAGCAAATAGGGGATGTGAACAAGAGCAAGAGGAAATAATATATGATATAGGGTTAAAAAATATTACACAAGAATTTCAAAGCATTATAAATGGAGAAATGCATGTGATAAAGGAGTAATCTAGGGTGATACATAGTTAAAATATATCAGTTGGAGGAGTGTCATATAAAGTGGCATAAATGGATGACAAGTAGGAATGCAATACATGTGTTAGAAATTTGGATAGACACGTTCAGGGGTAGTTTGGTGTGCGAATATTATCATTTAAGTGACGTTTGGTAATGATGAGAAAGTGAGGATGTTTTTTATATAAAAATGCATTTATTCCAATGGAAGGGGAGGATTTCATACTCAATATGAGAATAAAGTACAAGTGATGTGTTTACATCATCAAGCAACAATGGAGGTGATATGCTCAATCAAATGGGTACAGATGGTAGTGGTGTGGCAAGCTATCGTATGTTTTCAAGTACTAATGTTTATTGGTTTTGTAGGTTATGGGATTTAATTACTTGTAAATCACTCCGTATAATGATAAAAAAAATTCCCAAATGCAATATCTCATGTGTTATCCATGTTAAATAACATGTAACATGCATGCCAAATTTAGTTTTTGGCCAATGAAAAGACAAGATAATCAAAATAAATTAAGCCTCAATCATATCAGTCATAATGTCATTAGAAGCGCATTTGTTATAAGGCCAAGGTGGTGGTAGAATGCTCCATTGTGTTTCTTTTTAGGAGTGTTATCAGGGTATGTGTGTTAAGTGTAAAATTATGGTGGGCTTCATTGAAGAAATTGGAGCGTAGACTGGGTTTGCATAATCTTGGCATGGTTACAAGAGAAATAATAAGATTTTTTGTAAGTGATTTTCTAGAATGATGCTTTGGTTAATAATCTTCTTTCTTGGAATTTTGTATGCTGGGGTATCATATTTTGCTATTAGTCCTCCTGGTTTCTAATGTGATTTGCTAGAGTATATTCTTTAGGTACTACTTCATCTTTGTTGGTTACTAGGTGTGTTTGGCTAGGGGCAATGTGGGTGCTCTGTTATTTGGATTCTTAGTTGATTTCTACTAGATTAGGGTCTAAAATATTGTCTTTATCCATTTTTGGGGACTATTGTACAACAAACACATAATTGTTGTGTTTTGATTTATCAGTATTTTCATTTTCTTGTTGTTGTCTTAAAGTTTTTTCAGGAGATACACAATGTCATTCACTCCAAAGAACTTCAGGGTAGCTGTTTAAATTCGTGAAGGGGAGCAATTCTTTTTGGGAGAGGTAACAGAGTTTGAATTGTCACACATCTTCAAGGTTTCATGCCCAAGTATGGTGGATAGTATTAAAATGATAATTGGAGTGTAAATCATGCAATCGAGTGCTCCTAGACTGTTATTCCCAATACAACTTCTTTCAATCTTCCTTTTAAACTCTCTTGATTTTCTGCAATCCTTTGATATGCTAGAAATTATGGTAAAAGAAACTGTTTGCCAAATTTTCTGAAGGAAAATGAGTTATTACAATGTGTGCAGAGGTATAATATAGAGAGTGGGAAGGGATATGTTGCAAGCATATTCCCAAAATGTTACTTAAAATAGAAATGGGCATTCAAAGCAGTTTTTGAGGTTGTAACAAAAAGTCTCAAGAATGATGATCCTTGGGAGCTATATAAAGTCCTTAATCTACATACACAAGAATTGGGGGTTCAAATGGTAAATGAGATAAAATATAATATTTTTGCAATCTCTTTCCTGGTTTCTCATCATATTAGGCATGGAAAAACTAGAGTAGAAGTGGTGAGGAATAATGATGCAATTTGCAATGAAGATCAGGGTGATAATGTTACAGACTTCGACGAAGGGTAGGGGGACAATGTTGCAGGTTTCAACGAAAGGAAAGGTGAAAATGGCTTCAATTTGAATGATAACCATAGAGACTCATCAACCAATAAAGAATTTATGGAGTGACTATAAGATCATAAGTATGCTATAAATTTTGTTTGTCTAGTGAGCTATATATTGTATTCTGGGAACTTTACAAATATGTTTTAATTTTCCACCTTTTGGGATTTAACCAGTACTATAATTCTAGTTAATTGTCTAATCTCTAATTATAATATATATAATATAGGCTATAGCATTTTGATAAAAAGAAAAGTGTAGAGCATACTGTTTTAGAATTTCAAATTCTAGTTTTAAAAGTAGAAACAAAAAATAGGAACAAAAATAAAAATGCACCCAAAAAAAATTCAAGACACCTGTACAGGGATAGATTCACCCAAGGGCGAATGTGTCCTTGCTTAGGGTTCTAAAAAATGCAAAATGCAATGTCTGATCTATTGTTTATGTTTACTATTTCAGGTTGCAGAATATTTCTTTGGTGGCTAATTTTCTAGATTTTGATATGTAAATACAAATGCAAGAAATGACAACTTTTTAATGCAATTTTGAGTAAATTTTTTTATCTAAATGACTAGAAGACACCCTATACAACCAATATGCAAAATACTATATGAAATGTATGCAATATTTTTGGATTTTTTTGAAATTTTAAAGGATGCAAAATTGTAATTTTGAAACCCTAAATGAGATGCAAAACTAACTAATGCAAATCCTAGATTTGGGGTTTTAGAGACTTCCAAATAAAAATTTATGGTGTACAATGTCAGGTTCACCAAAATGAAACATGGAAAAAAATGTATGGTGTGTGATATGTGAAATGGAATGATCTAAGGGTTTAAATGCAGTTACACTTTCCATAATTTCATTAGAAAAAAGAGATCTCCCAAGGATAGGATTGACTTTCAACCTTGAGGTGAGTCAACCCTGTTAGGAAGGTCTGATGTTTTCTTATGACATAAATGACTGATTGGCACTTTTGGGAGATAATTTCAAATGCATTAACTAACTAAATTGCATGACCTAACACGTGAAATGCAAAATATTATGATAACAGAAACATAAATAGTAATTTGTAGGCATATCTGAGAATGGAAAAATGTTGTGCACCTGGCCTAAAAACTAGATTTTGAGCTTTGTAGCAGGACTCATTCGCCCAAGGGTGAAGCGAATGGATCCTAGTGTCCCTTCTAGAAACTTCAAAAGCTAAATTTGTAGCCCTTGGTATGTACTTTGCTCTTGTATCTACATATCTTAACTTCTAAATCCAGACCTATAGAAAATCTACAAAAGAAATGTTATTTTGTGTGTATGGGGGTTTTCCTCGATCAAACCCTAGGTTTGGTAATTAAACCTTGATGAATGATATATATCTTATAAAGGACAGTGTGTGCAAGCCCTAGCCTTAAGTACATCTAAGGTTGTTATGAGCTAATATGAAAAGAAGCCCTACTCAATTGCATTAGAGCATGATTCCTATATGATAATGATAAATGATAAAGATCCAATGAGGGAAAATTCAAAACACCCTAATAGATATGAAATATGGTAATACCTTGCTATATGTTGCTAGTAGAATGAATATTGAAGATGGGAACACTAGGAAACAAGTAATTAGGTTAACAAAAATGGCCAAATGTATCTCCCAAACCTAGAATCCATCATGATCCACCATAGGCATCAACCTTCAATCATGAACAATGCTTGATCAAATCTTTAACAAAAGGAGTTTGAAGACCTGCAAATACAAATAAAATGTTGATTCAAGACTTCAACTTTTCTTGCTTGAATGTTCTCTAAAATTTTTCCTTTCTCCTTGATCTCTCAAACTTGATATCTAGTTTGAAATGGTGAAAGGACTAGGTTTCATAGGCTTCTATAATTTCCCAAATATTAGATCCCAATAGCTGACATTTGAAACTTGAATCTAAGACTTTAAAAAATTGCCAAAAACTTATTTAAAATTTGGTTTTGGGACTTAAAGGGGACCCATTCGCCTAGGGGCGAATGGGTCTTGGCCTAAAATTCAGGACCAATATGTTTCGGGGTCATTAATTAATTAGATGCATTTATTCAATGCATGTTTTAATGTTAGAAACGATAAAAATAGGCCTTGGGATGCATAATAGAGGGAATTAGGCACCTATTTATGAAGGGTAAAAGTGCATAACTGTAAGGTCACTAAAATAGGTCCAAACTAAGTGTGAAATTGTACTATCGCCTAAAAGGGAGTACAATTGTCTACACTACATTATTATATATTATAATAATTATAATACATGACTCATTTTTCCCCCATTTATAGGGTGCCACAAGTTAATCTATCTAGGGGTCTTCAGAAAGACATAAAATGGTAGCCACCTGATAGAGGGAAGATTAAGATAAAATTTGATGGTGTAGCTAAAGGCAATCCTAGTCAGGCTATGGTGGTTGTGTGATCAGGAATCACGATAGTGAAATCTTGCTCATAGTTGGTATAGGGATGGGGATTGCTTTGAATAATAAAGAAAAGTTATCCACTGCCCTATTAGGAGTGAGGAAGGGCTTGAAATTTAGACCTATAAAGGTGCATGTGGGTGATTCTCAATTGGTGATCAACACATTAAGAATAGGAAACACCCCCAATTGGAAACTAAACAAAATTGTTAATGAAGTTGGCAAAGTATTAAGGATGTATGAGGAATACACGGTGTCTCATGTTTACAGAGAAGGAAATGTATTGGTTGATGAGGTGGCCAAGGTGGTGGCTATAATAAGTTTTGGGACATTTGAATTTGATTCACTATCTTTATGGCACGGGTTTATAGTGTCATAATGATATAATCGTCCTCCCCGTAGGCATTAACCTCTATAGCCTCCCTACAGACGTATCATTTTTGAGTATGTGTGGTGTGTGGATGGACAAGGGAGGTAAGTGTAATTATACCAATGGCTTGATAAATATGCTCAAAACCTCATAAAAAATGTAGAGAAAATATAAACACTACAATCTGTTTGGTTGCAAAGAAAAGGAAAATGGCGTTCTTTGGTGAGATTTTAGACCATCGGCTAATAGATATATTTAAGACGTGTGCAGGACTTGTGCTCCATGCTTTGAGAATGGTATTAGGAGACAAATATGTGGAGGGAAATGATCACTATTAGGTGAATTCTGATGTTGTGTCGATGTTCCTTGCCATGCTGCTTGACCTGGGGTTGGAAGAAGATGTAGTAGAAAGGATGATGATGTGGCTGATGTGGTTGCATTGGTATGGTGATCTCAAAATCCATCTACATTGAGCGGTCCCAAGATGTGGTTTAATGTAGGATGGACACGGGTGGCCACAAATTGGTGGAGGAAAAAATGCCCCCTTGGTTCCTTTTGTAATATGGGGTTTGGGAATGAACATTGGGGCAAGGAGACATGCTAAGCTCAAGATTAATTTTCTCAAAGGTTGTGTAGATGGATTTTTTGTTAGTGATGCCACTTGGGCCTTTGCTTTAGTCAACCTCGAGCAGTAGGAGGAAGATGGTAGCAATTTGGTAGACCAATGATAAGTAATTGTTGTTTCCATAGTAGTATATATATGTATGTAGTAGGAGGGCATGAGTATTAGTTCTATTTACCATTAACAAATCTCTTTGGTAGGAAGCTCATTTGGGATGCTAGGCTATGCTTTTCTTTCTAAATAATAGGTTGGTGCTGCAACTTGATGTAATCTTTTGGGATTTTAATATATAGGTGTGACCTTGATAAGCATCACTTTTACCTGTAAAAAAATACATGACTCATTTTGTAAATTATCTAATATATTATAAATTATTTAAAACAGATATTTGTTCTTTGCAGGGAATGGATATCTATTGTAGCCATAATAGAAGATATCCATTCTTTATGAACAAATATCTATTTTTTATATTTAATAATGGATATTCATTTTTTAAAAGCGGATATCTATTATTAATAGAAATCCATTTTTCTTTGGTTTTTACCATAGTAATTGTACTTTTTACCAACCCAAGTAAAATGTCAAAGTTGATTTCCATGATATTTCCTAACTCAAATCATATTTTTTTACATCGCCACTATTTGGCCCATCATGATCTTGCACTCACCCATAAGCATTTAATTGATTTAAATTGAAAAAATGGGAAATTTAACAAAACATCAACCACACATTCATGGGACATCCACAAAAAGGGTTACGATATCTAGAATCATACCAAAGGTAATATTTGAGTCAACATAGGTAAAATAACAAGGGTCTCACACTTGGATTGAGTGTGACAAGTAAGGAAATACAAAAATGGCCAATGTGACATCTCCTTATAACCATTGTTGGGGTATACTTAGACCTATGGAGCCAGGTGGAGAAATACCTAGTACCTATAACTAGTCAATGCACATGTCAAGCATACCTACTCCATGCATATAAATAGTTGAAGCATTGCATAAATACCCCACAGTGTACAACATCATATCCATAATTTCATTGCATTTAAATGATAAATTTCATGATATCATTTAATTATAACATTTATATTAATGCATATATTCATTAACCAAAACATGATAATAATCACTCAGTCAAGCCCACATCATGCACACATCCCAAGAAATCCTCCAAAATGAAATACATACATTCCCTTTTAAGGGAATTTAGCAATATAACACACACACACACTTTCATACCATTTAAATCAAGAATAATGATAAAATAACCATAGAGGAGACAAACACAATTGAATCTTACTAGCGACAATGCAAACGGGAGAAGGAGGTTTGAAATTTGCAGAGGATGCAGATGCTAGCGACGATGATGAGGGGGACCCAGATGGAGTATGTTGGTTGCTTATTTGGGTCTACTATGGAGGTGTTTCTACAGATGATGTAGATGTGTTTTTGGATGTTGTGGTGGATGGAGCTGGGTCTCTGGCTTTGGAGTTGTTGGAGTCTTCTTTTGGGTTTCCTCCTCCCTTGTTGGTGCACTTGAGAGATGTACTGGATGGGGTCTCTGCTAATGGCTACAGTTTTTTTTTGCAGAGGTTGTCGACTATGGTGTGGTCTTTGTTTTGGGAGGTGAACGGTTCTATTCTGATACTATCCTTGTTTAATGCATTGGGAGTGGCCTTGGTTGGGGATTTCTCATCTCTATGGTTGCTTATATTGATGTTGTGGTGGATGGTGTTGGGTGCTGGCAGGAAAATTTATTGCCCTTTGTGTTATTTGGTGTTGTTTGTTTTCCTTTCCCACTTTGCTACTCCTTGCAGGGGGTGTGGGTGTCTGTGGGTTTCCTTGTGGATTCTGGGTTGAAGAATGGGCTTATTTATGGTTCTACTCGGCATGGTAGGATGGCTTGGGGGCATATTGTGGTGGCCTGATATGCTTCTCACTTCTTCTTGGTTGTCCTATTCTTCTGCTCGCTCTCTGTCTGGTGCATCTCTTTTGGGGGTTTTTGTTCTCGAAATGTATTGAGTTCATCTTGTTCCTCTATGGAGTGAGGGTTTCTCCTTTTGGATGGTAGTTTGGAGTTTTGGCCTTTCTTTGGCTCTGATCGATGTGTTGGGGTGGCTAGGTGTCCTTTCTTGTTGGGCCTTCTCCTTATTTCTATCTTGTTGGGGGCCCCCTGCTCCTCTTGGGGGTTGATTGTTCTCGTTCATGTTGAGACTGGGACTCTGTTTGTGGTGGCCTTGTGGCCTATGTATCTTTTTGTTGTTATGCCCTCTTTGGCCTTGTTCTTTATGGCTGAGTGTTTGGGTGTGTTTTTAAACCCTGGATGTTCTTTAAAGTTTATGTTTTTTGGGGGCTTGTGGCTACCAGTGTGGAGATTTTGTTGGCTTCCTGGGTTTTTCTGAAATTTTCTTACTTGCTGTAGGTTGCGTGGTATATGCCTTTGGTGCAGTGGTTTATTTTTGAGGCTTACTACTTGTGGGTGTTGGTCTCTTACCAGGTGTTTTCAAAGGGTGTTATGGTTGATTGCTCTATTGCTGTGTTGACCTTCTCAGATCCTATGGAGGTGGATTCAAATCCTATAGAGGTGGAGTTGGGAGGTGCTTGTCTCTTACTTCCTCAGTTGTTGTTCCTGTTGAGGTGGACGCTTCTCCTACGTAGGTCGAGGTTGAGGGTGTTGGAGTCTTTAGGAAATAGTGGTCTTGTTGGTCATGATACTCTCTCCTATACAAAGGAGCTCCCTCCTATTGAGGTGGTTGTGGAGTTGGCTTCCTGGTTAGACCGATGGATTTGTCTCAAGTGGTTTGATGTGCTCTCTAACTCCCCTATTGAGGTGGGGTCTATGGAGTTGTTGGGGTTTTTTATTAAGGGGTTGCTGGTATACTATACCATTAAGCTAGTTATCCTTCTAAGCTCATTGGTGTCTCCAATGAGTGGTTGGTTTGTTGATGCCTGGCTGATGCAGGCAGAGTCTTTGTGTATCTAAGAGTTTCTAGTCTCGGTTAAAACCAGGTTGTAAAAAGGGTTTTGGACCCTTGCTTATTTGTATAATGCAACATGTGTAGTTGTGTTAATCTTTTGGAGGCTATTGTGGGGTTGTTGATGGTCTATGGTTTATATTATTTGTAGCTTTCTTTCCTTGTATAGGGTTTTGGGCCCCTTCAAAACCCGCTTTTACCTCTAATCAAAAACCATAGAGGAGACAAAGAATCAAGGCAAAAAATAATAATATCAAAGCATAAGATCATTTAACATCTAAGCATACATGAAATATAATTTTCTTGACTAACGTGTCATATGCTAGGAATAGGTAGACACTACATAATTTATCGTTTTCATTCCAACTATCGAGTTGATAACACCTTTTTTTCTTAAGTTTGACCCTTTTTTCTATCAACCTCTCAAGGGGGCATCCTACCTCCATTTCTTCATTTGCTGGCACAAACTGGGGCAAGTTGTGATAAAATCCTTCATACTTTATTTGAATCAACACTCTAAAAACACATTGTATCAAAGAGGGGAAAAATGTAGACATCTAAATTTGACTAACTTGTTTCTTCCAAAACAACATCAATTTCCATCATCTTTCCTAATCAATTTGTCTTTTGCATTTAATTAAATAATTTTATTATTTAATTAAGTTAATATTATTTCTCCTTCATCCTAGATAATTAAATAATTTTTAAATTATTTAATTATTTAAATTTGAATTTTCCCTCCATTTCTACTTTGATTAAATAATTTCAAATTATTTAATTAAAACATCTATTTCATCATTTTTATCTATTAATTAAATAATTTAGATCATTTAATTAATTTATTAATGTATTACTCTCTTGCACATTGATTAAATAATTTATGATTATTTAATGAATTTATCTTCAATTAATCTCTCCTAAATCTTAATAATTTATTATTTTTTTTAGATAAAAGGAAAAAAGCCTGAACTATTAATATTAATATAAAGTGAAAATACATAAGATACATAAGAGTACCATATAAGTGTATAGAATAAGTATTGTTGAGGGGCCAAAACCAGACAAAATGTCCCATGTATCCATGCAAAGATGTAAAGAGGCCAAAACAAAGCATAAATACTTTTATTTAATTAAATTAATTATTCTTCTCAACATTATCCTCTTCTAAAAGTAAATAAAAGTATTTACTTTATTTATTTCCCCTTTGCACATGAAATAAATAATTAATTGATTTAGTCATTTTATTAATTATCCATGCATTTCCACCTCATCAGTCAACTCCCACTCACTTTGAGTTCACTCTTCAATCAATTTATTCTTCTACCCAATCTATTCAATTTCACTAACAGTCACTCGTACTTATCTCATCAATAAATTATCTTAACTGATCCATACGATAGTTAGCTCAAATCATGCAATCAGTTAACTCCTTATCAATTCCTCTCAAGCATTCTCATCCATTGATCTTTCAGTCTTCTTTTTGATCTCAACTGTTGATCAGTATCACCTAAAATCTATAAATATAGCCATTCATCATCCATTATATCTCTCTCTCATTGCAAGAAATCTATATGTATATTATATTAAGTAATTTTATACTAAGAATCTGATAACAACCGCACACACCATTCTTTAAGGTGAAATGGAAGAACAATGGATCTTAGCAAGGTTTTCATGCAATTTTTCTTTGTTTAATTTGTTTGATTTCCTTATGCTTCATTAAGGTTATTGAATTGATTGTGATTTGATATTTGCATTTGGTTTTCATTATTCACGATCTTTTTCATGATCCACACTACAAACTAACTACTACAAAAATTTCTCCCTTAATCACCTCAACTCTCCTTGGTTCTTCACATTATATAAAAAAAAAAAGAACAAATAGCCCCAATAATGCACATTATTACTAAAAAATAATGAATTATAATAATAGTAAATTATCACCAACATTTTATAAATCCATACAAAGTGATCTAATTAGTTCTAGACAAATACCAACTCAAATATAAATGAACCAAATCTTCAAGATATAATAGTCAAACTATAGAGAGAGAAATTTTGTGCCAAACCATGTCCTACTACTAACACAAACATGTGATCAAGCTATGACAAGTAATATCTCCAAGGTTTCAAAACCACAAACAAAACAAACCCAATATAGCCATGCAATCCTAATGCACAACAAAGTATATAAACTTCTCAAAACAAAAGAACATCAAACTAAGCATTCCACAAAAAGGGAATTTACCCAAATTTACTAAAATTATCTTGTTCTCCTCAAATGAATCCTTATAATTGACTCCACAATTTAAGACCCACACATAAGGAGATACCAAAAAACATAATCATTCTTCTACTACTCAAGAAAGTCCTCAAAAGTGGCATCCACAACTCATGACTCAATCTCATTAGAAGACAAGATATAAAAATTTATTACATCTAAAAAACTAGGTGGGAAATACATATCAAACCATTTGCTACATATTTAATCATCTCATAAGGTTAAATGATCATAACTCTCATCTAGCAAATTATCATAAACCACTACCAAAGCTCCCATTGCATGATCAGTAGAGAATCTAAAAACTTACCATGATGTTATTAATATCATAGCCATAGTTCAACCACATCTCTAAGAGATTTCCATGAAAAAATTGTCCACGTTAGGTCATAAAAATAAAGATAAGCATCCTCCACTAATAAAACAAGGAACTATCAAAGAAATCTCACAACTTGCATGGTGTAGAATCCAAGAGACATACTCATGACACCAATATCCACCATAGATAATTCATATCCATATCACTACCAAGGATCCCACTAAAATTAATCCAAAGTTACACATGGCATCATGATAAACATCTCTTGACTAAAGATCACTCATGGCCCATGTGCATAACCAAAGAACTCAACTACAACACTAGGGGGTTTTAAAAAGAAAAATAAAACATAATATCCAACCTAGAAGATACTACCAAGTATGTAACCTCACAAATATCCATCTAAATAATGATCCAAAGTCTCTCATCACACCATAGGAAAGTATTATAGGTTTCAAACTGTAACTATCTCAATTACTCCAAATATTAATCTCACTATCACTTTATAATGAACATACCAATGCATCACTATAACTAAAAATGTTCAACCCAATAGAATCTAAAAATCCATGGTATTATAATAGTCAACAACAAAATCATGTTGCACATAAGACACCATTAACACTCTATTGATATTTTGTGTAGACAACCCACATCCAAGCTCTCTATGTAACTTGTAGGTATAAATGACTCATAAAATCTCACAACTTGTAGATCTCAAATAATACACTATATAGATTCAACACTATAATAATAACATGCAAAATAAATAAATAAATATAGATAACATGTAGATTCTTCATGACTCTGGCATCAATTCAACTCTAAATCCAACTTGCCACACATCCACAATAGAGTTACCACTATTTAGGAACCCAACAAGTAACCACTATAGAAATGTTAAATAACCAAACACATACCAACACTTCTACATTTAGTAGGGTACAAACAACCTCCTCAAACCATGTCTGAAATATGCATGCAATTTTGCAATTGTCTCCATCTAGAAACCCCTAAAAAATAGTCTCTCCATGGACCTATAAAACATAACTTTTGATTAACATGTAAAACCTATAAAAACCAAATGTATGCAAATTTAGACCTATTTGAACATCTAGAAACACACAAATCTAATAAACACCAAATTTGTAACCCAGAATAATAGAATAACATAGATATGCATAAGCACATATTTTAAATAAAAAATGCAAAACCTATAAATCTAAATAACATGAATTTGTAACATGCAAGTATAAATATTTGAAAGGACAAAAGGATTGTCTAAGAAATCTAGGCCACCGAAAGACCAATTCCCTAATCATCACTAGTATGTATGCATATAGAGGAACCAAGTTGTCTAGGATCTTTTAGGTCAACAAAATACTAGCTCCACAACCTACATCAATTAGGGGCTATTCATTCAATACTTTCACATAACTATGGACTAAAACCATAACCTAATATAAGCACTCTACATGATAGTCAACACAAATAGTTCTTTCCCATGTGACTAGAAAGCCAAAATCAAGCACCCAATATGAACACTTTTTTTTGCACATAACCAAATGGTGTACGAACACGACAATGTAAGAGAGTAATCTCATACAACCAAGTAGGAACTCCATGTCACAACCATGCAACATGAAACCACATGACTAAATCTAAGATCCTCTAGCTTGAGCATCTAATGCCCAACGTTGGTTCCATTGAACCTATTTTCTATTCTAACAATGCTTGTCATATTATTTCCTAAAAAAATAAACTAGATCCACTATAAAATACCACTCAAATAATGATCAATAATCAATTGATCCCTTCCTACACATTCTCATAAACTTGCCAAGATAAAAGAAAATTAAAGGGTAAGTGCACAAAGTTGAGTCCACGAAACGTGGAAGTTTTTTGCCTTAACCAAAAAATTGAAATCAGCATTGAGGAAACGGGATCCCGATTTAAATAAATGGGATCTTGATTTTTAAAAATCGGGATCCCGAGCTTGAGACGAAACGGGATCCCACTTTTTAAAAGTCAGGATCTCGTTTCCCATAGGATTATGAACCAATGGAAACGGAACGAGATCCCGTTTTATACTGGTATTTAAAAAAAAAAAAAAAAATAGTTTTCACTGCTCTGTGGATAGGACCCCGAGTATTGGCGACAACGACCCCCACGATCAGCTATAGGTACCCACCTACACGCCATCTTTTTGCATTTTTCTATTTTGAATTGAAATTTTGAAAGAAATAAGTTAATTTAGCATGTTTTTTTTTAATTTATTTCACGTTTTAAGCATTTTTTTAATTGTTATAGTATAATTGAATAATTGTTAAAATAGATGAAAAATGCAATGAAACCTAAATGTTTTTTAATAAAAATGAAAAAAAAAACCTTGAATTGTGTTTTAGAAACAAAATTTAACTTTTGAAACCTAAATTGTTTGATTAAACCCAAAAAAATTGAATTTGAAAACCCTAATTGAAACAAAACAAAAAAAATTGCATTTCAAAACCCTAGAAATCAAAATGAAATAAAAACATTGCATTTACAAATCCAAATCAAGCTTTTTGAAACCCTGAATTCAAATCAAACGAAAAAAATTGAATTTGAAAACCCTAGTTTGAATTGAAACGAAAAATTGCATTAAAAACCCTAATTGTTTAAAATTGAAACCCTAAATTGAATTGGAACAAAAAAAATTGTTAAAACCCTAAATTGGAATCGAACAAATCATTTTGATTTTGAAAACTAGGTAATTTCGAGCTCAAAAAAAATCATTCGCATTGCTTAAATGTTTTAAATTTTATTTGCTTTGTATGGAAAAAAAATGATATATATTAAACTTTAGTTTCAATATTAAATTATAATTAGATTAGAAATCAATATGTTAAAGAATGGTTAAAATTCATAAAGTTTATCTTGATGTTTGTTTGCAAATTTAGTTAGCAAATTCGTAAATCTAAACCGCGTAATCGATTCCAATTGACACTAACTTGCAAGTCTAAATTATGCCAAGGGCCACCCAAACTTCACCCTAAGTTTGCTAAACCCTAGACCCTAAACTGTAAAATCTAAACCCATAACACTAAAGCATTTGAAATTTATGAACCCTAGACCCTAATCTTTCATTGGACATACCTAAAATTATGTAGGTTCAATATCAAGAATGGGTCTATTTGGTAGATTTATGAAAACTATTTTGAATATCTAGAATGCCATAAAAAGTATAATTATAGCAATTCCAATTGGAAACACTTGGGTACATATATATCGTATGAAATTTAAATCTAGGAAGGTGTCTATCATATAGGCGAGTTGATAATACATGGAAAGAGGTTTGTATGGGAATATATGTATTAAGAAAAACATACCACATGACCTCTATAGGATTTTTAAGATGTGATCCTAGATAATAATCCACCCATCCTCAATCATAATGGATTCTTTAGCAATTAAGAGAGATTCAATAACCATAAAATTACCTATATTTTGATACTATATAGATTTATGTGGAAGGATAGAAATGCATCAATAAGGAGACCAAGATGGAACCATTTAACACCTACAAGGTACACCTATTACATGGGAAAGGGAGGAGGTACATGATGATAGTTTGGAGGAACTACATGCTATTATTACAATTTAGAGATCTAGGAGGATGATTCATATAAAAGAAATATAATTAAATATTTATATTATTTAATATCATAAAATATAATATAAGATTACAATTAAGGATAGGTAATGTTACAATTTACTTGGGGTTTTAATGAGGATTAGGCTTAAGATTCAATTAGGTTTGTAGTAAATAGTTAGGTTACAATTATGAATATATAATAAATATTAATATAATTATAATACAAATATAAATTAATTTAAATATAATATAATATAGGAATACATTTAAGATTACCTAGTAAAGGTTATAATTTAATTAAGTTTCAATTAGGTTTGCAATTCAATTAGGATATGGTTAGGGGTGGGGATCATTTAGCATTCTATTATTGTTAGAGTATGGGTTACATTTAAGATTATTGTTATTTTTGTGATATGTATAGATTGATTCATTTTTAACATGATACTTTTTTTTATTAGAGGGGTAAACACTTTTGACCCAGAGCTAGATGGAACCAATGAGGCTATAGTATGACTAAATTTGGACCTCACTAGACATCTAGATCCCCTTAAGCCATCCTATCACCTTAAATCATAAATTGATTTCTTAAGGGGTCCCAATATGACAAATTTCTTAAAGGGATCAAAGAAGTTCTTAAAATTTGGTGAAGTTGCCCAAGGCAACCAAATTTAACAATAATAAGATCGTGCAAGATTATAATATGAATGAGATTTCATGATCTAGGTTGGTCAAATGAAACAAGAGTAGATCTCAATCAACTATTCCACAAGAAAATTTTCTTCACTAACTTGCAAGTTCATTAAATATTACAAGGGGCACCAAAACTTTACCCTAAGTTTTGTAAACCCTAAACTCTGAACTCTAAAATCTAAACCCTAAACACTAAACCATTCATTTTGTCCTACCCAACACCATAAAGTGAAATTTGGTTGTCTTAGGAAAATCTGCCATATTTCATTCCCTTATGCCATGCAATTTTGTCCTAGGATATTACTACATGTACATCCCCTTAAGTTATCCTATTACCCTAAACCCTGAACTCTAAAGTCTAAACCATAAACCCTAAAGCCATCATTTTTTCGTAGGCTCTTAATGAAATTTGGTTGCCTTAGGCAACACCACCAAATTTCATTCCCTTATGCCATGTAATTTTTTCCTAGGATCTTACTACATATATCCCCTTAAGTTATCCTAAATCCCTAAAACCTAAACTCTAAAGTCTAAACCGTAAACCCTAAAGCCATCATTTTTTCTTAGGCTCTTAATGAAATTTGGTTGCCTTAGGCAACTCCACCAAATTTCATTACCTTATGCCATGTAATTGTTTCCTAGGATCTTGCTGCATGTAGATCCCCTTAAGCTATCCTATTACCCTAAACCCTAAACTCTAAAGTCTAAACCCTAAACCCTAAAGCCATCATTTTTTCTTTAAAGGTTCTTAATGAAATTTGGTTGCCTTGGGCAACTTCACCAAATTTTATTCATTTGAGCCATGTCATTTTCTCCTAGGACCTCACTAGACGTGAATCCCCTTAAGCCATCCTGTCACCCTAAATCATAATTCAATTTTCTTAAGGGGTTCCAATATGACATTTCTTAAGGGGATCAAAGAAGTTCTTAAAATTTGGTGATCAAAGTTGCCCAAGGCCCAACCAAATTTAACAATAATAAGATCCTGCAAGATTATACAATATCAATAGTTAATTGTATTTTCATTCAAGTAACATGTGCCTTAGACATATAAATGAGGCTTACATATAATTTTATCATTTGTATTCAATTATTTAAGGCCATTTATATTGAATGGTTTAAAGGTATTTCATAAACATGTATCTTACATCTTGAAATTACAAATCTAATGTAGGTTCACTCATATCTTAAAGATCACATGGATCCATTCAATAATATTTGCAATCCACCTCCACGCCATCCATCTCCAACACCTTCACCTCCACCTCCACTCACTCCACCTCGTAACGCCCCACCTCCACCACCTGAAATCAATGAACAGGCTCATTTGCAAGCACAAATCAATGCTTCTGCTAGAACCATCCAAGATCAAATCAACATTATTCAAAATGAAGAATGTGTCGCACCTCCTGTGAGGATGTTTGCATCTAGGATGCAAACCCTTGTTGATGTTGTCGTATATGGATGGGATCGTAGGATGAGCATCGACAATGGCTAGAGGAGAGAGAACTCCCACTCTTGAAAAGGAAAACACAAAGAAATGAAGATCTAGAGAGCCATAATAGTTTATAAAATTCAAAACAATGATCTAAATAGTTATGAATTTATAAATTTGGTGAACGATGGATATTTTGTGTGATGAATTATAAATTTGGTTCCAAATGGATATTTTTAGTGACATGAATTTATGATTTTGGTTCTATATGGATATTTTTAGTGACATGGATTTGTGAATTTGGTGGAATTTATGAACTTATAATGAATAGTATATACTGGGGTATATATTTTATGACTATCTACTAGATCAAGATTTCTCCTGCTGAAAATTTGTAATATATATGTGTGTGTGTGTGTGTGTGTTAGACATAAAATGAGATTTTGTCAATGTTTCAAGTTTCTTGTTTAGTATGTATGTGCATGTATTAAAAATTGTATAATAGCTCTAAATTTGAAATTTGTAATAAGGTATGTATAGTTTAGTTTAATGATTTGTACGCATGAAAATTATGTATCATATTTTTTTTATTTTAAATGTACATGTACACACATTTAATTTTTACCTTTAAAGTGGACATGCTCTTGAGTTGAACAATCAATGTATATATATGTGCATTTTCAATTAAATATCTAAGTGAGCTTAATATATATGTTGCTCATCCTATTTCACTAAATATAAGGATCTTAATTTTTTTATGCACATGGACTATTTTGTATGATGAATGTAGGTGCACATTATATATCAAGTATATCATGGATGATGGTAACATTGATGATATCATCAATCCACCACCCTGCCTGCATCCTTCTCCCTCCCACTTCCACCTCCACCTCCACCTCCCTCCACCCCACATGCCACTCAAAGACCTATGGTATCCGATGAGGCTCGCTGAGAGCATGAATAAATGATCAAGTTGTATCCTTACAAAATCAAATCAATTCTATGCAGAGTCAAGCATTGATTCCTCCACATGTGAGACATTTTGCATCTGCAATGCAAAACGTTGTTGATGCCATCAGGATGATCAATTCTAATCTTGATAGGCATCGAAGAGACAGAGAACAAATGAGACAATTTTATTCTAATGGTCTCTCTTACAAACAAATATTAGACCTTAAAATAACGAAATCCCATCTAGCCCCCTACTTTCTTGACCCCGTTACCCGACAACCCATTCCACCTAACAAATCTAGAATATCCATGAGGTGGTGCATACATCTGCAGATGATTGCACATTTTTGGGATCAATGGTATATGGTTTTGATAGTCCCCCACATGCTAATACAGAGTGCCCATTGTATTTTTTGAGAAAACTATATGTAGAGTTTGTTTTGGGGCAAAAGCCCAATTATTTTGATTTTAGATCATTTCAGGGTGTTGGTGGCGGCATGCCACAATAGAGATTAGGGGCAAGGGTTGATCCCCGACGCCCCGTGCATGCACAACCCCTTGTTGTTGCTCCCGGTCCTCCCATTCCTGCACCTATACATCGTCAAGCTCTAGTCTCAACATTAGGTTCCTTAGTACACTCGCAGGAGACCTTGATCAACATGCTTCTGCGATAGCAAGTGGGGAGCATAGAGATGATGATGATGAT
>VDFB02303873.1:0-26845 GCA_007258455.2 Sequoia sempervirens | reverse complement strand
TGACAACATTTAGTTATTAGCCGATAGGCTATTATGTGGGGGAACCCCACCAGGATTTCCAGCAGTCTGACGCCGGAAATCCCCAGTGGGGTTCCCCAAGTCTTCTGCCAAAATCTTTGTTTGCCGGATCCACGGCCCACCACCCGACGCAAGCACTTAACAACACTACAGTGCGAGGAGAAATTAGGTATTAGGTATATAATTTATCATATATTCACCAATCGTCATTCTCATGTCAGTCCAGGGCAAAGTTTTTATGTGGAAGAGGATAAAATACTCAAAATTTTGTAGTCAATTGAGTTACTGTAATTAATTTAGCAGAAGCTCTTACAATGGAAACAAGGATTTCAGGTACAACTGCACAACAACCATTCCGAAAGCAAGGCGCTCACAGATAAACCCTTCCCCAAGTAATTAGATAAGCCCTTCCCTACATAATCTCTCGGCTTTCTTCTCCTACATTAAATATATGAATGAGTTGTCAGCACAGAGCACTCAGTTTTCGTTGAAGCATTAAAGAATTGCCTAAAGTGGTGCAAACTTACTGTCGCTTTATTGTACAAGATGGGACACATGGACTCCAATCTCTCAGGAATGTACGCAGTTCTGTGGAATACATCTGCACCTTACACATTCGGTAATAGGAGCTCCGTAAAGAACGCCGACCTTTTACCTGGCTTTTTATGTATAACCAGTCTTGTAATCTTTAGAGGACGAGTATACTACCCCTCTGGTGCGATTGTCTGATTATTTTCAGACTGCGAGTCTTTCTGGGGTTGTCACTTGGCTTTCAGACGGCCATAACCAGGCATGTGACCTTCTGCAAGTGGAGGGGTTTGCTCAAGAAACCATAGGCTTTCTATTTTGTGTGAAGTGGACGTTGGCCTCATCATATTTTCTACATTTGGAAAGCTCTGCGAATACACAAAGTCTAGGTATTATTTTACTGTCTCTTAGGAAAATAAATGAATTGATAAAATAAGACAATTTCAAGCACAAAAATTGAACAACTCTGTACAGATTTTTCGAGAAAAAAAAAGCTCAATGAAACCATGTGTCCTACCCTCTAGATCAGGAGCAACACGAAGTCTCTACTATCCTATGTCGGTATCTCCATCTTGCCCTCACTCATAGACAAAAACACCAGAAACTGTAGGAAAATATAAGCTAAATTAAACTTGCAACAGACCGCACAAGTACCCATTTGTTGTGTTGAATTATACAGAGATATTGCTGAAATAGGGGGCCTTTATATTGAAAGCAAGGAAACATCTGTGTGATGATAACCTAGCTAGGAAGCCACGTGGAGAGGTTGTGTGGGAGGTGAATGAGAGAATAGGGAGAGAAAAATCAGCGTTGGAGAATGGTACAAGCTGGTGCAATAAAAAAGAGAGAGCAGCACTAAGAAGTATGCAAGCATGGCACACATGAAAAGATGGGATTGAAGGTATAGGAATTCAACTTATAGGGAAATTGAAGATATCTGATATATTAGCAACTGAGCTCTTTGAATGATTCAAATCTCTTTCATTTTTACTTACATACCATGTTTATCTTTTATTTTTGATGTATTTTTATTTTTTTTAGTGAAGTGAGAAGGGCTTTTGTGGGGTTGTATTTATTTGGTACAATCTTCACTTAATAAAAAAATGTTGAACAGTTGATATTAATGGATTGTTTATTAAGGGTTGTGGGCCTTCATTGCCAAAAAAAACTAATTGTGTGTTTGAAAAATTTAAAAGTCTGCAAGTCTGAGCAAGATGTTACATAGAGAGCTGCAAGTATCTAGCCCCTGTTAGTAGGGATGTCCAACTTTATTGGAAAAAAATAGAAGTGTGTTTGAGCAATTTGTAGAAGTGGAATAAGGATTGAATTCTTTCTTGTTAACAAATAATCTGAAATTGGTTATGAACCGTGAATAGAGCAAGATACTCTCAGACAGTTGATTGACAACAATAGTCTCTTGTGGTGTGGCTACCCTTTCAACATTAATCTGGCTGTGCCTATCGGCTATTCCGTTGCTCATTGAATATTGTGCAACTACTAGTGCTATTGCCATTTTTAGTGCAATTTTCACCTATTTCTACCACTCACGAATTTGATCACTGGCTACTAGAGTCATAGCTTTAGAATGGTAACGCCATTAAAAAATGCAATTCACCTCTCATTTCCATGTCTGACGTGTTTTTCCTTAATATTAGCCATTTTAAATTGACATTGCTAACTTAAAGTTGTAATTTCTCTTTATACTTAAACTCACTTTGTTATAACTAAAGGAACTCTTGCGTTCAGCTTGGCATTCATCTCTATCTCCTTTGTCAGTTTACAATTTTGTTAAGAGCTTCCATTCCAAGAAAATATCTTTAGTGTGAAAAAGATTGAGGATGAGACAGTCGCGACGAATTTTGACTTGAAAGAACAATAATTTACTTGTCCTTGATGTGTTACTAATGATTTATTGACAGCTAACTAAAGGAGGTCTACAATTGGAGTTTCGTAAGGGGTATCAATGTGGGTACTAACAATGATAGAAAGATCACATCAAGACATTATTTTACATTGGGAAGTAGATTGATTACATGGAGTTCAAAGAACTATAATATAGTTGCACTATTTAAGATAAAGAGCAAAGTATATTGTACACAAACAATTTGGTTAAGAAAAGTTTTGGAAGATCTAGGAGAAGAACAAAGAATATAGAAATATTTTGTGACAATGGTGGAGCAATACAATTAAATAAGCATTAATACTTCATGCAAAAGACAAAACACATAATTGGAGCACCATTATGTAAGAAAGTTAGTACAAGACAAGAAAATTGAAATTTAGTTTTGCAATTTAGAAAAATAGTTAGCAGACATCATGACTAACGGAGTAGGGAAGATAATACATCTGAATTGAAGACAATTGCAAATACAAGGACTAACATCAAGGGGTAGAAACTTGGAAAATCTGATGTCAAACAATTGTAACAGAATGCCAATTAAGTAGGACACCAAAAGCAACAAAAATGGAATAGCAATTAAATATAAAATTAGACAGAAAAAAAAAAACTATTTTTAGTTTTTGAAAGCAAGGTTAAGTTCGAGTGTTTTATTTTATTGTTATGAGTAAAACGTTAGATCATTGTTAAGATAACAATGAGAGAGTAAGATAGCAAAAAAAAAATTGATTGTAAGCTCAATATGATGCTAAAGTGGAGTAAGAGAATGATTTGATTTGATATAAAGAGACATTGTTCCAAAAAAGTTTTGAACTTTAAGATCTTTACGTTCGGATGAAATTTAGTTTTTTTGAGGTGCTTGTCCTGCCTCAATTCCATACAAAATTTCCCAACAAAGCTATGAGGTACTTAAAAAGAAGAAAATAGATAATCTTTTGCCTCATCGAATTAACAGTTATAGGCATACCAGGTTATTAAAATCCATAAAAAATGGCTTGTTATAAAAACAACATATGCCATTTAAAACTGGGTGATAAATTAGGGTGAATTTAAACTAATTTTTTTGAAGGAGATATAATTTAAATTACATTATGATATACTTCGAACATGAAAAAAAACACTAGTTTTAGTTAAAAATTATTTTAATTTTTTGGCAAAAACCATCAGAAAAATTAGTGTCTAGGGCTAACGAATTTTAACATAATCTTATATTTGTTCAACACCTGATTATATCCATTAAAAATACAAGATAATGGGTTAATACAAATGAATTTACTTTACAATAAGCCCATATAAGTATCTTGTAGAGCTTATGACTCATATATTTATTAAAAAATATAATATTATGATTAAAAACAGATGAATTTCTTTTATAATAAGCCCATATATATGTGTCTCATATAGCCTGACTTCTACACACTTGTAAGCAGACATTTGCATCAGTTTTCATTATCTTGAGAAAATTTGTCAGGATGCATGCAATCCTTCCAGCAATAGGCGCTATGAGAAGAAAGAAGAGAACTATTACACACTGAAACAATTTTTCAGAACTTTAAACAAATTTGGTTTTCCAATCCAGACAATTATCTTTCAACATGAAATCAGTATTAATATTGATGACCCCATAGAATGTGTCTACTACAGTGCTTATCACAGTCACCTATATTGTTGTACCCTCAACTCCATAAAGATCATTCAAACTGATATATCTGATGACACTATCATGAATCAAATATTTTACAGAATAGCCTCTTGACAGAAGTTGCCTGCAATAGGAGTTGAGAGACTGGTAAGTCCTTTCATTGATAAACGCTAAAATCAAGCATTAACCAAGTTCTTAAAACAGCCAGTTTCATAGAAAAAAAATGACTTTGAAGCTTTATTCAACAAGCAAAAGAAAAGAAGCACAAACTTTCTCAGTTGATAATTAAAGAAACAGGGTTGCAACGTAAAGTAGAAGTCTAATTTGCAGACTTAAACACATTTTTCACCAACAATATTTTTACGATACAATTGCCTAGCAGCTTTATTCTAGAGGTTAAATTAATTATTTACTCTTTTGCTTGGGCTTTGTGGCTTAGCAGATCCAGTAAGCTAAATTTCCCGTTGCTAGTAAAATGAAACATGAAGTAATCTTGAAGCCTTATGCCTACAGTTTTTTTTACTTGGTAAATGTCAGGTGGAGTTATGGCCCATGTTATTTTTGACACTTGTCTCAGGCATTTCCAGGGCAGTGATTGGGGTTTTCCTTCCCCACTATAAATGGTGACTCTGTAACTAGTTATAGAAGCTTTGAAAAAGAATCTAAAGGTCACATTCTTTATATACAAAAATTCACAATGTGCGCTGTGCATAAGATAATGATTTGTTTGAGGTTTTCATAATATTGTATGCATAAAATTGTCTTGAGTGAAAGAAATAAGAAACTGAAAAGCGAGGAAAGGTGGTGACAGTAAAACAGTGCTAGTTCTTTCCTTTTTGTTCCTTTAAATATAGGTATGCAAAAGTTCATGATATTTATCATCCTAATCTGAGTTAGGATTTGACCACATCAAAGCCTCCCTTCTTATTAAGGTAAAACTCCACTCTGCAATGAGAGAAGAATCCACACTCCACAGCTACATCTATCTGTCATGTCCCCTTTTTTGGATTAAAATAATCAATAATACTTTTTTTAAGTTGGGCCTGGTCACTTTTATTTTTGGGTCAACTTAAATAACGTTATTGGGGAAAATACTATGATAAATCAATATCCTGATCTAGGATTTGGCCTTCTGAAATGAGTCCATTTTGATTTTGTAACAGAGCTCCTCTAGATCCTTTTGAATGAACTGCAATGTTTCTTCCCAAACCTTTTGTTCTTTTAAAAAAAAGACAAGATAGATTTGTTTTAAACGGAGAAAATTAGATAGGAAATATACTAAGAAAAATGAAAAATCCCAAACAGAAGGAGAAATATTAGAAATTCGCTAGCATAGAGAATTGCAAAGGATACTTATCAGAAAGTATCAGCAGATGCATCAATTAAACAAAAACAAACTATCAATTTTTTTTTGCATCATGTTGTAATCTCAATAGTTATATCAGGATAACATTGGAAATTTCAAATTAAGATTAAACTAAGTTACCGAATTGGCAACTTTTCCTGCCAATTCCGGGTATGGGATGTCTTGGAGTCAGAATCGTCCCAAATACCTTGTGGAATCGGTCAGGGTACTACAATTAGGAGGAAAAAATGTTTTTAAAAAAAGCACACGAATTTCGCCAAATTTCGCTGAATTTTTGCTTGTGTGGTGTGTTTGACCCATGTCTCCACTTGCAGGCACGATTTTTGACAATTTTTTTTTTGCTTTTTGAGTGGAAACCAAAAAACCCTAAACGTGTTGGACCCGCGTCTCTTCTTCTTCTTGTTTTTCTTTTGGCAAAGTGAAAGAAGGGAGAGCGGGAAAAAAACAACGAAGGTGAAAATGCGACCGAAGGTGTAAACACGGCTTTGGAAGGTGAAAACACGGGCAGGGGTTGCAACAGAGGACGCGTGCAGTGTTCTGCCCTATTCTGAGATTAAGCTCAATTGGTTTTGAAGCCCAATTTTTTTTCAGTTTACCAATTATTCATTCTAGACAGCTTGACATTAATTTCGTCAAGCAATTTACCCTTGGCTGTTCTGAGAATTAAATTCAGTTTGTTTCATCAAATACGAGGTTGCCTTGATTCAATGCATACATTGCATAACACATTCACAAATTCCAATATATGGCATATATATATATTTCAGGCAACATAGGCTAGACATTCAGCTCTAAACAATGTTTGAAATATTCCATCATATAAAACATCCAACTCAGTAATATGTATAATATATTTAATTACATTTACCAGAAAATTTAGAGAATAATCTTGAACATTGCTTGCACAGCAAGGAGTTGAAGAAATTATTCACCAACCACACTATTGACGTTTCCTGTAAATGGGGTAGTTCCCTTCAGAAATTCCTTGAGGCTTTTCTTTACCAGCTGCTATGCCACGTCACTACTCCAACCGACAATGAGCATAAGTGGCGAACTTCAAGTAGGAGAATAATACTTTTGGCTTATATGAATCACAAGCAATGACTTTAGAAAGTGCAGTGGCAAACCAAATAAATGTTGAGGAGTCACGACCTCCTTTAACTTGCCCGATAATTCTTAATACGAAGACCACACCAAGCGCCAATTTCCCCAATATGTGCAGTCGGTCTTCCACGTCATTCTATGTGAGGCCAACAAGTGCTCGAACGATACAAAGAATGATTTGTTTGTTTCTAAATATGCCACAATTTTCTTTGATGCAAATGAATATCCTTGATTGTAACAACATGTCTCTAGCGTTAGAGGATTTCAATAGACAAATGTCTCATATTCCACTATGAGTCAATTTCATTAGAATTCCATATGTCAAGAATAGATTTTAAATTAAAATAGCCGACTTCAATTCCCAACATTGACCACTGAAATTCCGAGCTTGGAGAGGAATTAAAATGACAATTCTAAAGCGCCTCCCTCCAAATCATGCCGATTACCTCCACACTCCTATGAAGTCCTTTTGACGGCTATGAATTATGCTTAGAAAAGCTCGTCCAACTTATATATATGTGCCACGAAATCTTGAAGGGCAGAGTTATGGATTAAATAATCTCCAGGAATATTAATGCAAGAAAACTTGACTCCTTTCTGTTCTTTTCACACTCTAAGATAAGGCCAGCTCCTTAATATTTGATGCCTTCTAAGAATGAAAATCGGCTCTCCTTACATTGGCATTAGCTATCCAACAAGAGACGGTTTCAGGAATGTATTCCAAAGCTTTATAAACTCATGTTGCCGATAATCAACTGGCAAATAATAATACGCCTTACCATGGAAACTTATGTCTGGAAGCTCAAAACCAATGAAATAATTGAATAATTGATCGGGGTGAGTCTTAACAGCGTCAAAATGTTCATCTATTCTGGTAACATGGTAATATTAATTTCCCACGATAATTCTTCAGAGACCCATGACTCCAAATCAATCCGACTCTTCATTTGCTTGAATATAAAGTCTCAAAATGTTACTTGATGATTTGCGACTCCCTCCAGTCCTTCGAATTTCCATAATTTCCATCTGTGGGGCTTCTAGATTTGATTCGCCTTCACTACTGATTAGTTCGATAGCCTTAAAGGCACCTTGACTTCACAGCCTCAAATGAACAATGTGAAGACAAGATATGAGTCTTTCATTGCAAAAATGCAGCACAACCTCTCGTTCATCAGCTTAAACGGTTGCTATTAATATGTGGAGTGAGAATTTCTTAATTTACTCGATACTTCAAAAATATCAATTTCTTCATCCCAGCATGGGTTCCTAAAATCTGAGCAGTAGCTTCAGTATTCTTGAAAAGTGATGATCCCTCAGCAAACAATCCCTGAATTAAATATGAGACAACATGAAGACCTCTGCAATTATAAAATAGTCACCATCTGCAACCCTTTGTACATTACTTGAAATAAGATGATCAACATTCACCAATTTGGGTATCACAATTTTAACCAATTGCAGATACAATATTAGTTTTATCTAATCTTCAATTTTTCCCTTGTATACATCGAAAATTCAGTTAATTCTCAGCACAACCCTGAAGTAGGACTGTCAACAATCATCCAGGGTGTATCTTCCAACATCGAAAATGATATTCTCTGTGAGAAGAGAATTTTGTCCTCACAAAGTTCTGGAAAATATCCAATGAAATCCTGTTACCAAATTCCAAAATCCAACCTGCTTCAAATTGCTCCAAAATAACCCTTGGCTTCCCCTTGCCCGACTCTTCAAATTTTATTTCCCTTTTAATTTGTAATTGTGACTTAATTTTTAAATTTGCATTTAATAAGTCACATAAATATAATATTATTTAATTAATAATATTTCCTTTTGAATAAACAACTAGAGGAGAATATTAAATAATTAAAATAATATTATATTTCTCCATGAAGTAAAAAATGGGACATTACAATTCCTCCCATCCCGAAGATTGCTTGTCCTCAACCAATCTGCATCTGCAAGCGAAATTGAATACCAGGATCCAAAATCAATATTGGAGGTTGCCATGAATCTCTACTGAAAACAGTGCCTGATACTATTATCACCAAATAGTTTCTATCAGACATTCTAAAAATCAATTGAATGAAATCAATAAACTCTTCTTCAACATTCATTGAATCCCACATGATTCCAAGAGAGTTGCAAGAAAAAACCACCACGCAAACACTGCGATACTCTGATTAAAATCATCTGATTTGCATGCCCAAACTGTATCAATACTTCTTGAAACTCCAAGAAGTGTTCATCAAATCTGAAATCCATGAAAATACTGAAACTAATACCATGGAACAAGAATTGCAAAAATGATTCAAGGAAATTCACTTCATCATTGAACTCAATTTTGAAATTAGTTGAGCTTGGAATCATTGATGCATGAATAAAATCTGACAGAATCCTCACAATCAACCATAACAATGATCGAAAAAACTCACCATCAAACTGCCAATCAGCTCTATCCAACGGTCTTATCCAATTAATTCTCTGTTGCTGGTCAAGAATGAGAGCCTCATTTATATGCATACCTTGATTTTCCATTTCATGTAGAGTGAATGGACAAGGGACAACAGTAACATTATCGCAATTTAGATTTTGCATCAATATTCCACTGCTGGAAGAAGTATCTGAATCCCACCCTTCATCACTAGCATCTGGAGGAATTCTTTCATCTAACTCAAAAAAATAAATTTTCATAGAACACATTTGCACCAATTTCAAACAAAGGATTATCAAAAATATGAAAATCATGATGATGAAAATTTGAATTGTTTGTTCTTTTAGGACAATGATCCAAGTCATAATTCTCTTAAATGAAATCAAACTCTTCAAGAACTTCTTGAATTTCTTCAACACTTTTTTTGTTTATTTGTTCCTTGAAATAGTGAGCAGCTGAGAGTTGATTTTCAGCTTCTCTTAAGGTCTCTTGAGCATCAAGCAATTTAGCTTTTGTTTGCTGGTTCAATTCCAAAGCCTCATCAACAACTTTAGCAGCCCTGTCTCTATCATGAACTACATGCAAAAAATCTGTCTTGATTTCTTCCATGACATTCTTAATTGATTTCAAATCAGCAAGGGAAATATTACACACCTTGATTCCTTGGCACATTATAAATGTGTGTCAAGTTTAGACAAAGCTTGAACTTTCTTTTCAGCAAATAACAAATTTTGGTTGATCCAATCATGACCTAGAGGTGTTGGCGAAGTGCTGCTATGAGGTGAAATGAAATCAGAATTCTTCTCGGTTGTGCTCCCAAGACTGTCACAAATTTGTTGTGCTTCTCTCCTCATCTCAACAATGCTATGCTCAAGGTCACTAGCTCTTTGCTTCAAATCAGTTTCAAGCAAAGAGAAATCTGATTTGTGACCACTAGAACCAACTTCCCCAGTGTCTTCCTCAATGTATGATTCCTAAGAAATAAGCAAATCAGCATTAGTAATGGAAGAATTTTCAGCTTCTTCCCTCATATGTTCGGTTTGGAATTCAAACCAAAATCCGCTTGAATTGTTGAAATGAAAGAGCAAATCATTAGCTGATTGGAGATTATCATCAGTAGACACATTAATAATTTCCTTTGGTTCTACACTTGTGACTTCCTCAAATGTATCCTGAACTGTTGATGCCTCATTGCACTCATCCTTAGTATGCATAGACAAATGCATGTCTAAAGGTATCTCATTTATCTGCACTGCCTTCTTCAAGTAAGGCTTCAGTTTTCCCTCACACTGATTGAACAAATCTTTGATCAACATATCAGTAGTTGAAGAAACCTTTCCTTCCTATTCATGAACATCCAGTAAAAGAGATAGGACAGGTTGAGGAATGTCATCAACCTCTTTGATAGTTAGAACTAGAATGTTCCTTATGGCTGCAACTACATCCTCCTCTGTTCACTCCAAGTTGAATTGAAGAGGTAATGGAACAAATCATATATTTGATCTTGCATACCCCAATCTATGAGCAATATACTTGTTCTAAGTTCCGAGAACGTCTTCAATATAGCAGCTCTTCTGGAGTACTGACTGCTACCAGTTTCATCAAGATCCTAAAAGCTTTCTACAATCAGGTGTAGTATTTTCTTCATTGTAACATCATCATAGGGCACTTGGGGTACCACGATTCTCATTACTTCACTGAAACAAGAAGTAACTAGTAGTTTGATTTCTTCATTAGGATGCCTCAGCCAATATGGCTGATTTAGAGAGGTCATTGCAGGTGTTAATGCCAACTGTATCACCTCAAAAGGTGATTGCTTCACCTGGCTCAAACATTGCTCCACCATGTGAAGTATGCTCACTTCATCTTCCCTTGACTAAAATTTTTCACTGAGCCTTTTTCCTGCAAATGTAAAGTGACTCTGCCACACTTTTTTCTTCAAGATTCTCCACCTTTTTATCCATGCATAGGTGGTTGGGCTCCCGAATTTCTCTACATGTGAAACAACGATTTTGTCTCTTAAGCTCATTCCTGCTGATTTATTTTTTCCCCATACTGTAAGGTTCTTTACCTTTAGTCTTTGCTCTCTCTTCCTGTGCAATGAGTGAGTCTATCTCCTCTGAATGCTCTACTAATTTCATCAATGTTTTATTATATTTTTTGAAGCCTTGCATCATTTTTCTCATAATTTCCTCTATGGAATTCTTCATCTTTGCTGAAACACCCAACATACTGGAAATACAAAGAATGATGAAAGCTGAACACTAACTGAAAACTGAGCAAGCAAGTAGCTGGACAATCACAAACTGATCTGAAAATTTCTGCTATGAATATTTCGTGCTTGAACCCACCGGATGGCAAAATCTTTGGCTCTGATACCAATCAATGTCCTGCCCTATTATGAGATTAAGCTCAATTGGTTTTGAAGCCCGATTTTTTTCAGTTTACCAATTATTCATTCTAGACAACTTGACAGGCATTTCGTCAAGCAATTTACCCTTGGTTGTTCACAATATTGACGTTTCCTGTAAATGGGGTAGTTCCCTTCAGAAATTCCTTGAGGCTTTTCTTTACCAGCTGCTATGCCACGTCACTCCTCCAACCAGCAATGAGCATAAGTGGCGAACTTCAAGTAGGAGAATAATACTTTTGGCTTATATGAATCACAAACAACGACTTTAGAAAGTGCAATGGCAAACCAAATAAATGTTGAGGCGTCATGACCTCCTTTAACTTGCCCGATAATTCTTAACACGGAGACCACACCAAGCGCCAATTTTCCCAATATGTGCAGTCGGTCTTCCATGTCATTCTATGTGAGGCCAACAAGTGCTTGAATGATACAAAGAATGATTTGTTTGTTTCTGAATATGCCACGATTTGCTTCGATGCAAATGAATATCCTTGATTGTAACGGCATGTCTCTGGCGTTAGAGGATTTCAATAGACAAATGTCTCATATTCCACTATGAGTTGATTTCATTAGAATTCCATATGCCAAGAATAGATTTTAAATTAAAATAGCCGACTTCAATTCCCAACATTGACCACTGAAATTTTGAGCTTGGAGAGGAATTAAAATGACAATTCTGAAGCGCCTGCCTCCAAATTATGCCGATTACCTCCACACTCCTATGAAGTCCTTCTGAAGGCTATGAATTATGCTTAGAAAAGCTTGTCCAGCTTATATATATGTGCCATGACATCTTGAAGAGCAGAGTTATGGATCAAATAATCTCCAAGAATATTAATGCAAGAAAAACCGACTCCCTTCTGTTCTTTTCACACTCCAAGATAAGGCCGGATCCTTAATATTTGATGCCTTCTAAGAATGAAAAACGGCTCTCCTTACACTAGCGTTAGCTATCCAACAAGAGATGGTTTCAAGAATGTATGCCAAAGCTTTATAAACTCATGTTACTGTAATGTCCCCTTCTCAAACCTGACATTTTCAGTGACCGTTGGCCTTTCTTTGGGAACCCGAAGGCTAGTCGGAGGATGAATTAGGGTTTCCTAATTTTGAGGAGGTCTTTGCTCAGAGATGGTGGATTCAATGGCGGATTCCTTCTGGGTTTTCAGAGGGCTTCGCAATGGTATGTTCATCTCGGCAATCAGAGCACTTTTTGGAATTTACTATTTTTAGTAAATTCTATTTTTGGCAGCTTTCCAGATGAGTTCAGCTCGGTTGACTTCCTGCTTCAGTTGGTCAGATGTTTTGCTCAGTATTGGCTTCAGGGCACATTCGGAGGGATAAGTTAAGTCATGTAATTAAAAAGTCACGTTTTAAATATTATATTTTAACGTTGACCATGGGCCTAGATTAATGACTTAATGATGTTTTAAAAAAAGGGGTCTTTTGAGGGTGGCGCCTCATTAAGGAATATTTTAATTATTTCTAAAGTCTGAGCAAGCTAATGTTGGGCGCATTTATTAAAGTATGATATTTATTTAAAATATCAAATCTAAAGCTTTGAAGGAAAAGTACGCCCATCCTTGAGGAGAGTGGGTTTTGACCTAAAAGCAGATTTTAGGGTTTTGCGAAGTCAACGGAAGAATTATAAAGAGGAGTCTTGGTGCATCATTTCTTCATCTTTGGACGACTATACTGTTATGCTGCCGGATTGGCTCTGGGACTGCTTCGAGGAATGAAGGCCTCCTAGCTTGGGCATCACTTCGTGTTTGGAAGACAACATCTAGTGGTGAATCATTGTACTGTGAGTGGCATTTAGTTTGTGTTTGTTCTCAGCTCATTGCATAGTTAGAGTCGAATTGGCATTTTGTAGTTTTCAGCTTTTTGCATTGTTGTAGACAGCAGATTCATGTTTTTATTCATCTATCAAAAAATACAAAAATAGTAGTTCTGGGTACTGGCTAAATCCAATTGTTTGTAAAGGGCGAATCTTTTCCCCAAGTTATAGAATTTTTAGTGGAATCTGCAATTTTTAAAAGGGAATTGATTTCTTCAGCTAGGCCGTACTTTTTCTAGCATTGGAATTTGTGCATTTATATATTAGTTGCATATTGAGTCTGGGTTAAGTTTCTAGATTGAGCGCCATTGTCATAGTAGTCTTTTGCATCAGATTTTAGGCAACTTGAGTGAGTTATAAGTGAGATTTGAGCATTTGAATCATTTCATAGGGTGCTGGTTTTAATGGCAAAAATGCAGATTTGAGGGAAACAGAAAAACAGAAATATTAGTTACAATCTTTGTGATGTTTTGATGTGGCTTCTTGAATTCAGCCAAGAGTGATCTTATTGTAATTGTAATGATTAATATTTCCAGCTCTAACATCTTGACAGGCGTATGCTATTAAATTGTAAACTGACCAGTAGTACTGGCAGTCATTCTTAAGCTTGTTCATTCGAATTTGTAATGCTCAATTTCATTTGAAGTTTGTAATAGATAGATCTCCGCCCTATGGTAGCTACTTTCCCATCTTGGGTCAGCAAGCACATTCTGGGTGTCGAGTAGTTTCATTTTTCAGCATCTCTTTCTAGCATTGCTTTGTAATTCACTCCGTCATATGGTCGCCCCTCACTCCGCATTGGATTGGGTAGCACATACTTGACGTTGAGTTCTTTCCTGCAATTAGAATAGAAGACCCTCTGACCAATGCTCGCCATCATCGGCGCCATTCTGGTTAGAGTTGCTTTCTTGCACGTTTTGGTTTATCCATCTAACCTTAACGGGTGCACTTGCTTGTAATGTTGTAATTTGTTAATTGAAAAACGAAAAAAAATTGGCTCGGAATATTTCATTGCGATAATCAAGCGGCAAATAATAATACGCCTAACCATGGAAACTTACGTCTGGAAGCTCAAAACCAATGAAATAATTGAATAATTGATCGGGGTGAGTCTTAACAGCGTCAAGATATTCATCTATTCTAGTAAGATGGTAATTTTAACTTCCCACGATAATTCTTCAGAGACCCATGACTCCAAATCAATCTAACTCTTCATTTGCTTGAATATAAAGTCTCAAAATGTTACCTGATGATTTGTGACTCCCACCAGTCCTTCAAATTTCCATAATTTCCATCTGTGGGGCTTCCAAATTTAATTTGCCTTCAATACTGATTATTTCAATAGCCTTAAGAAAAGGCACCGTTGACTTCACAACCTCAAATGAACAATGTGAAGACAAGATATGAGTCTTTCATTGCAAAAATGCAACACAACCTCCCGTTCATCAACTTAAACGGTTGCTATTAATATGTGGAGTGAGAATTTCTTAATTTACTCGATACTTCAAAAATATCAATTTCTTCATCCTAGCATGGGTTCCTAAAATCTGAGCAGTAGCTTCAGTATTCTTGAAAGGTGATGATCCCTCTGCAAACAATCCCTGAATTAAATATGAGACAACATGAAGACCTCTACAATTACAAAATAAACACCATCTGCAACCCTTTGCACATTACTTGAAATAAGATGATCAACATTCACCAATCTGGGTAGCACAATTTTAACCAATTGCAGATACAATATTAGTTTTATCTAATCTTCAATTCTACCCTTGTATACATCGAAAATTCAGTTAATTCTCAGCACAGCCCTGTTGTGACCTTTTCACACATCACGCCATTCAAAATGGGGACCCCCTAATTTTTGCTCCATTCGAGTCTTTTGGCTTTGGTTTTAGGTTGTTTTGTGTCTCTCTGTTCCTCTGTCTTTCCGATGATGTACCTATCCTTTGGCCTAAGTTGAAATTTTCGCTAAGTCTATGAAATTAGGGTTTGCATTCTTCGAGCTAATTTGAGTAAGCAAATTGAAATCTGATCTTGGCACTGCAATCAGAAGGCTTCCAACAGGTTCCCATCAAATTTTCACTGAATTCTAACAACTTACTATTTTTAGTAAGTCCCCTATTTGAGACCTTTCTACTAGGGTTTTTGAGAAACTGATTGTTGCATTAGATTTAGGATACTTCAAAGTGCTTACACGCAAAATTTGATCAAATTCTGACAACTTGCTATTTTTAGCGAGTCCTGCCTTCGGGAGCTATTTTTAGGGTTTGCATGTATGATTTTTTAATGCATGTTTGGATATTCTTTATGGGTTTTTCAAAAGCTTCGCAATGATGTAACATGCAAGTCAAGTTTTCAAACACTTACTATTTTTAGCAGGTGCTCGCATGCAAACCAATTTTCTGGGTTTTTCTGGGTTTTTTGAGATCTCCCGGGCAGTTTGACATGCAAACACATTCGGAAGAGGGTTGATCACTTTTCAGAAACTTACTATTTTTAGCAAGTTCACTCCAGCAGCCCCCAGAGCTTCAGTTTCACGAACAGAGCAATCTAGAGCAGAAACGGAGTCAAACGTAGGTCGTCTGAGGCACATGCAAGTCAAATTAGGGTTTCCAGCTTCAATGCCTAAAATGAGGGGTAAAACTCAAGAAAAAAGAAAAACTGATGTATCCCATCACGATCAACATCTTTCAAGGAATCTACTGGTAAAATTTGAGTGCAATCCGAGTAGTTACTATTTATAGTAAGTCACCTATAGAATAGGGCTAAAAATAGCAGGTCAGCACGAAAGGCTAGTGTGAACAAGACAGTTAGGTAATGAGGATCACATGGAGAAAATTTCACGTCAACAGGAAGTTGATGCAGTGCTGGCCTGGTTTGTTGCTTTTGTGGTCAGAGAGAAGAACAATGGGAACACGATCTTGTACGAGAATCTTCTGGAAGGGTAGTGGGCATTAATTGCCCATAGTGGTCAAAGGAGGAATCTGTCATTTTGTTCTCATTAATTGCACCACTCCTCCACCTTCTGGCAGTTACTAGGGCAGAATCTAGTCTAGGGCTGATGTGGCTCAATCTGAGCCGTCCATTGTAATTCAATCTAGACCGTCCATTGAGATTGGCCAGCTATATAAGGGGGCACTCCCCCTCATTTGCACATTCATTAGAGATTAGACATTAGAGATCAAAGACTATAGCAGAGAGGCTAGTTGAGATAGCTTAGCATAGTTTGTTAGCATAATTTGGAGAAGGAAAGTTTTTCCTTTGAAAACTTTGTAAGAAATTGTTGTGAACTCTCTCAATAAAAAGAGTTTTCATTGATGATGATTTCGTCTTTTGTTGTGAGTAGCTAGCGAGGTTTTTTCGTCCTACTTCAAGTAGGATTTTTAAAAGTAAAGTAAATAGATTTTGTTTCATGCAAGTAGATGATAGTAATGGAATGTGGTGTTTAATCTAAGCAGCTTCGTCTAAATCCATACCACTAGCAAGCTTATTGATGATAGGTTTGCCCTGCGTGGTCAACTGGAATACCTTTCAAACTTAACTTCGATTATGATTCACATGTTTGTATTCGTTGTCTTGATGGTATTTGCATGTTGAGTTGTAATCTAAATACCTTTCGCTGCTCCCTTGAAGATTGTACCAACTTTGTGGAAGCTGTCCGACGCGAGGCAAACCAAAGTCCGGTTGAAGTTTGTTGAAGTTGAGCTCCATATCCCACACTTAGGATAGAATTTAGACTTTCTAAACCGTGCACTCATTTAAATTCAGTACAATTTCTGGTTAATATTAGGAACCTTGCACGTACTTGATAAATCATTCGAACCACAAAAATCCCCTTTCCCTTTAATCTGCTGTTTGTTGTTGACTGCCGAACAATTGCGTAAGTCCCCTCGTGATACCAACAAAATCACAACGAACCAACTGAGGCTATCCATTGTATAGAAGGAACCTTGGAGTTGAACACATGATCTCTCTCGCAATCTTAGCATGTGGAATACTTTGATCAAGAGAGAATAGGGTAGTCGTTGGACACTTTATTCTGCTGTTTGGTGTACGTCACAAAACACACATCAACAGGAATTGGCGCTAGGAGGGCCTTGAAGAAGGAAAACAGCCACAGCATATTAGTAGAAAGGGTTTATAGCAAGTAGTTTTTATTGGGGAAGAGTATATCATGAATCAAGATGGTGTTACCGCATAGAGAAATATTTCTAGTGTTGCAGCCGAATTTGGGATTCAATGACGATCAAGAGGACATCCTCTCAGGACTGAACAATCTCGCGTGGAGAACAAAGAGGAGCTACGCTATGTATATGCAAACTTGCTTCGTGTTGGAGGAAGAAGAGGAGAAGGCCATTAAAATTCAAGTTGCTATTGAAAGAGATTTGCTGAATCAAAGACAACCACTTGCTCCTGCTCTCGCACCTCACCGATAAGCAGCTACATCCTGGATCGTATTAGCTCATTCTCGCCAAACAAGTTGAAAAGAATTTTGAGGTCCACGCCCAGTTCGTCCAAAGAGTTTGTGGAGTTAGAACTACCTGCGAGAGCAAGGAAAAAGAAAGAAGGTCATTCAAGTAAAGAAGCCAAGTCAAACGAAGAAGTTTCGTCAAGTGAAGAGGTTCAGTCAGGTGAAGGAGAAACAAGCGAAGAAGAAATTTCAAATTTGTTCAGAACTCCACCTAGTGTTTCAAGGTTTGATCCAGCAAGATCAGTTCAGGTCACTACACTAGCGACTATTCAGCAACAACAACCAATTCAAGTTATTGTACCTCAACAACAACCGGCTCAAGTTATTATATACCAGCAGCGACAACCAATTCAAGCAATGGCTCAACCAGTGAATCAGCTAGCTCCCAATGGTGCTACCTGGTTGGTTACCAACCTGTCTCCACTGGAGTTTGTTGACTACCATGACATGCCAAAGAATCTTGAAAATTTTTGTACCAAGTTCCATGTCAATGATGTAAACGGCACTGTCGAAGACCACATTAAAATGTTTGAAGATCATCTATGAAATAGGCAGATTGCATATGCAGATGTGGCTTGTAGATTATTCCCGTATTCTTTGGGATAGGAGGTTCATTTTTGGTTCATTCACCTACCAGTGGGGTCTATAAGATCATGGGAGCAGATGAAGGACGCCTTCATAGGAAAGTTTGGGTACCTATTACTCCTGTAGAACTTTATTGTCAATTTGTAGAAGTCAGAAGGCAGGACAAGGAGCCTATCCACGCTTTCAATAAAAGGTTCCAAAAGGCCCTCACAAGATTGCGTGCTCCCTATGTTATTGCTGACACCAAGGAGAATTACTATTCAGCTTTGGATCCATTGACGACAATGTTCGTAAAATCTCACCCCACCCCAGCCAACATGAATCAAGCTTACGCCAAAGCTGTTGAAGTGAGTCAAGGTTTAGGGCAGAATATAACTGGACCCTCATAATATACTGACCTAGCTACGGCAAACAACCAGATGCAAACACTCGGCTCTGCATGGAATCAACAAGTTCCAGCATTAAATCCAATTCCACAACTGGCATATCAAGTACAAGCACCATCTAATCAATTAGTTCTCCATCTTGGGATGCCTTTGTCCCAGAGTCGAGCAACACAGCCTGTTTATCTCCAAAGCACAGTGATGCCAATGAAAACTCAAGGGGAGAAAGATGTAATAGAACAAATGAAAAGGCTGTCAACTACGGTGACCTACCTCAGAAATCAACATAATCAAATTCAATCCATGTTAAGAAATTATCAAGCACATCAAGGTGCTAACCGAGGATATCAAAATAATCCTCCCAGTCATCAAGATACCCATCAAGGATACAATCATGAAAACAATCATGGGTATAGAAATAACAATCAAGGGTTTCAGAAGAGGTCCTGGAATACAGGGCCCAACAATGGAGGTGTCCCTTCACCATTGGATAATCCGCCGCCTCCTGAGAACCGCCCTACAGACAAAGTTTTCTTGGCTGAGGCCGCCTTGTCAGGATGTTGTAGGTTACACAACACCAATCAGCACTCTGAGCTTCAATGCCATGAATTCCAAGTTGCAGCTGATATTTTCAGGGGAGAGGTGAAGAATACGGAGTCCACAGAAAGTCCTCTAGTTATAGGTTATGAATTGGTCCCAACACCTCAGTACGATCAGGCGTTGATCCTAGAAGATTTTAACTTTCCGCTTGAATTTTAGAGTTATACGCTCCCAACAGTTAATCATAAATTTCCGCTAGCTTCGGCGAATGGTCTCGTGGGGACGCCAAAATTTCAAATGCCGTCAGAAGCTCATGCCACATATGCATCACCAGATGAGCCTCTTCACAAAGATGGTTATATTTTTCCGCCTCTCAACAACAGCATCCTGGTAGAAGGAAGAAGGGAGGTACAAGCTTTTCAGACAATTGGAGGTGCAGCCCCTAGAGTTTATCAGAGGAATTATCAACAGAAAGATCTTTTGACTTCGTCAACACCTCCAAATAATTTCACAACTCAACCGCATCCAAACGCTAGCAATAATCCTAGTTTACCAAAAGACTCTCCAGAGTACAAACAACAGAACGCAACACAAAGCGGGAATGGACAACAACCTGCTCAACAAGTTGTGCGACAACTTGCTCACCAAGCTAAACGCGTACAAAAGGTGGATTCTCCTAGGGAAGATGTGAAGAAACTTGGCTCCTATGTGTTAGAAGAGTTCAAAAGGGTGAAAGTTAGTCTTCCCCTATATGAGTTGATGAAGATTTCAGAGGTTAGAAGCACTCTTTTGGGAAGTTTGAATGACACTTCCATTTCAAGAAATACTTCTCAAGAAGCACCTAGTGCACCAAGAAATCCTCCTGTCAACACACAATCTCGTTTTGCACAAAACACAAATATGGTGGAAGAGGTGTCTCAGGTGCCATATGACGCAAGGGAGACTCAACAACAAGATTTTGTGGGTATGGTGCAAAGTCCCGCAAACGCCTCGGAGAAGCCAAAGATAGAAATTGAGAGAAGAGCTCAGCCCGATGTTCCCGCGAAGTAGAATCAGAGTCCAAGGTAATCAAGCTCAATTGAACAAGAAAGATGAAAAGAAGAATAACTTAGCAGATGAAAGAAGAAAGCCAGTAGTGTTCTATTAGGGGAAAGACAAACCAGCCCCATTCCTGGTTTCAATCAGGATTTTTGGGAAACTACTGCACAATTGTTTGATAGATTCTGGTGCATTGAGTAACGTCATGCCTTTGAAGGTATGTGAAAGGTTGGGTTTAGTTATGCTCCAGACTAACAAGAAGGTGACTCAACTGGATAAGACTGAGGTTCCAGTTGTGGGGGAGTTGAACAATATCCACATGCAGCTGGCAGCAGACCCCAGAATTCAAAGTTGTATTGACATATCGGTTGTGGATATCCCAGATGGCTATGGCACGTTGTTGAGCAGAGATTGGTCTAGAAAACTAAATGGATATATTGCCACTGACTTTTCTCAAATGTGGTTACCTTGGAAAGGAGTCCCAAACCAGATAAAGGTTGAAAGCACACCGAGGCTTAGATTGATGATTACAAAATATGGTGAAGATAATGAAATTCTGTTTGTGGAAACTGATTTGGGCTCATACATGCCCGTTAAGCAAGGAATCCTCATGTTGCAGAGTTCAAATACAGGAAAACTACTAGAGGATGCAACCGCCTCTACTGAAGTGACAATTAAGGACGACTCAAGTGGGAACGAAAGTGAAGGAATGTTTGAGAACTTCAGAGATTTTGTGTTTAAAAGTGTGAAGCAAGAGACGAAATTGGGGAAAGGTGCCTCCATCAAGAATCTGTTACTACCTAATTGGTGTAGAATCCACGAAGCTTTCCATTTGGAGGTCACTTGTGCAATGTGCAAGATTGCCTTGGAGCAAGTGTCAAAGATGGTCCCACAAGTTTCCTTAGAACAAGAAAGCGAAGAAGTAATAAGAGAGAAGGCTCATCCATGGAAAAAGTAGTAAGAGATAAGGAAAACAAGCCAATGATGGAAGAGAACATTCCACAAGCATGTGATCAAAAGGATGCGTGTATCCAGCCTTCTAGTACTCATATGGAAAATCAAGTATGGACCTTGAGATTCGATGGATCAAAATCTAAGAAGGGAAATGGAGCAGGTTTTGAACTTGTTAGCCCAATGGGAGAAGCATATCTAGGTGCTTACAGACTCCAGTTTTCTTGCACTAATAATGTCACTGAGTATGAATCATTGATTCATGGGTTGATCCTGGCAATCCAAAAGGGAGCCAAAATCTTACATGCCTATGGGGATTCAGACATTGTAGTCCGCCAAGTAAGGAAGTAGTTTGCTTGCCATGATAAGAGACTCAATCGTTATCGCAACAGAGTTTGGGATTTGATAGAGAGCTTTGACGCCTTCAATATCAAGCAAGTCTACCGTTCCAAGAACCCAGTTGCTAATTCCCTTGCACAAGCTACTAGTTCGTTGGAGCCTTTAGCCATGGAGGGATTGAAGTTCACAATGGAATTAATCTCTACACCTTCAATTCTAGATAACATAAAGAATTTTCAAGTGTTCGATGATGATAAGCAGATTTTAGACTTCCTCACATGCTCCGGTGTGTTCGAGGCACAAATTATTAATGAAGAGGAAACAAAAGAAGCAGAGTTTGATGCTGAAGGGATCTTAAATTTGAAGACAAATGTTATTCCAAGAGGTATGGTTGAATTAGAAAGATTGTTTGATCCCGATAGACTAAGTAGAAACCAGAGTACCCAAGGAAATGACTGCGAAGCCATCAATTTGGGGACTGAAGAACAAGTAAAGAACGTTTTTATTGGTAAAGTTTGCACATTAGAAGAAAAAGAAGGCATCCTACAGGCCATGAGAGAGTTTCCAGATGTGATAGCCTGGGGATATGAAGACTTGAAAACGTATGATACCTCCCTGATTACACACACGATTCCATTGAAACCAGGCAGTAAGCCATTCAGACAGAGGTAGAGACCAGTGAACCCGTTGTTAGAACTGTTGATCTATCAGGAAGTCAAGAAGCTTCTCTCTGCCAGGATCATTTTTCCAGTAAGGCACTCCACATGGGTCGCCAATCTAGTTCCAGTTAGAAAGAAGAATGGTGAGATAAGATTGTGCGTTGATTTGCGCAACTTGAACAAGGCTTCAGAAAAGGATAACTATCCTTTGCCTTCACTGGAAGAAGTTTTACAGATTGTGAATGGTTCCCAGATGATGTCCTTCTTGGACGGCTATTCAGGTTACAACCAAGTGATGGTAGAAGAGGCAGATAAATTGAAGACATCGTTCACCACCAAATGGGGAACCTTCGCATACAGACGAATGCCTTTTGGTTTGATCAACGCAGGGGCCATGTTCCAGCAGGCTATGGACATTGCTTTCTTAGATTTAGTTGGAAGATGCATAATCATATATATGGATGATTTGACTGTGTTTTCAAAGAAGAGGGAAAACCACGTTGAAGATTTGAGGAAGATTTTTCAGAGATGTAGAAGATTTGGCGTATCCCTCAACCCAAAGAAATGCATATTTGGTGTCACTGAAGGAAAGCTGTTAGGCCATGTCATCTCGGAAAAGGGAATCTCAATTGATCCGGAGCGTATTGAGGCAATTTCAAAGATCGGTATGCTAGGTAGCCAGAAAGAACTAAGATCATTTTTTGGCAAAATCAATTTCGTAAAAAAGTTTATAACTGGATTTGCTGAGATCGTGAGACCATTGAATGAGATGCTGAAGAAAAATGCAAAGATTGATTGGACTCCTCAAGCCCAAAAAGCATTTGATGAAATCAAGCAAGCAATAGTAGATGCTCCAGTGCTAGTCAGTTCGGATTATTCTAAGCCATTCTATTTATATTCCTTTGCTTCAGAACACACGTGTGCAGTAGTGTTGACCTAGAGAACAGAAGAAAAGGATGAGCATCCGATAGCATTCATGAGTGCACCTTTAAAGGAGGCATGAAAATTTGCTAAGTGATTAAAACTGGAAGCTCACCCCATGGAATGCGCCCAACTTGTGAAGAGGTTTGAAAATTGTTCTAAGTCTGAGAAAATGGAACCTCAAGGGGTCAAGTGCACCCAACTTGAAGGAGGGGATAGGAATTTTTCTAAGTGTTTGAAAACAGAAGCATGACCCCCTAGATGCGCCCAAGTCAGAGAAAGCATGAGAAAAGTTTCTAAGTGTTAAAAGATTCCTCCTCCCCCTGTCAAATGCGCCCAACTTACATTGTGGCACAAAAAAAATCCTCTAAGGCATGAGCAAACTGGAAGTACCCCTGTCAAAATGCACCCATCAGAAGCAAAGGTGAAAGAAATTTTCTAAGGCAAGGACAAACTGGCAGTAGCACCCCTAGAATGCGCCCTTGATAAGGAGGGTAGCTTGAAAATTTCTAAGTCATGAGAAAAATGGAAGGACACCATAAATGCGCCCATCATGTTATGAAGTGAGGAAAATTTTCTAAGTATTAGAAAGTGGAAGGAGGGCCCTTGGAATGCGCCCATGTTGAGAAAGTGATTTAAAAATTTACTAAGTTTGAGAAGATAGGACACACCGCTAAATGCGCCCTCAAGAAGTAGGTGGCCTCAAGAATTTAAGTCTTGGAAAATGGAACCAAGAAACCCCCAATTGCGCCCTTGAGAGGGATGGAGGCATCAAAATTTGCTAAGTATTCAGAACTTGAGGCTTAGGGGCTCAAATGCCCCCTTGAAGGGAAGAGGAGATGAAAATAATCTAAGTGTGGAAAACTGAAAGTCCAACACCCTAAATGTGCCCCAGCCTAGAGGGGAGGATAGAGAATAATCTAAGTGTTGGGAATTGAAAGTGTGATCTCCTAAATGCGCCTTAGCTTGGATGAGTTGGTAGAAATTTCCTAAGTATCACAAAATGGATGTAGAGGGGGTTAAATGCGCCCAAGTGCCAAGAGGTTAATTTAAAAATTTTCTAAGGCATGGTGAATGAAAGTTCATAGGTCTAGATGCACCCACCTAGTAGAGGAAGCTCAAGAACTTTCTAAGTCATTAAAATCAAAGCACAAGGGTCCAAATGTGCCTAGTTTGAGGAGGAAGAATGGAAAATTTTTCTAAGTCATGAAAATGATAGTAGCCCTCCCTAAATGCGCTCCTCAAGGAGACACAACTTGAAAAAATTTCTAAGTATGCAAAAATGAAAGATGACCCCCCAAAGTGCGCCCAAACAAGTTTGGGATGAAGAGAATCGTCTAAGGCGTGAAGATGGAGCAACATGGGTCAAGATACGCCCAACTTAGGAGGAGATAATGAGATAATTTCCTAAGGGAATGAAATGTGACTAGGACTACTGAAATGCGCCCTGAGAAGAGGAGATATAAGAATTGTCCAAGGCAAAGAAGATGAGGTGGAGACAAGGCAATATTCGCCCTCAAGATGACTGGAGATGCACTGAAACATGAAGCACAGATGTCAAATGCGTCCACAATGAAAAATTATGAAGGAGGCAAAAGTTGTGCTAGAGAAAAATGATGAATTTTATCAGAGATCACTCGGACGTTGGAGATCAGAACATGGAGATCAGGTAAGTGAAGTGAGTTTATAATTTATATTATAAAGTGTTTTGATGCCCTTCTCTTTTGTTTTGCAGGATGAACGTTGGGGCCAAAGCGTGATGACTTGAAGTGATGGAGCAAGTAATCCAAGACGATATTACAACCTTGGAGGAGGAAAAGTTACGTGTTTCAAGCTCCTCCACGAGATCTCAGTTGCACCCAAATCATGAAGGAAGATGTTGGAAGAAATGGCTAAGTGTTGAAACTCCTCCACATGGATCTGAATGCACCCAACTCAGGTGAAGAAATGCTTGAGTCCAAGACCGGAAAATCCTTTAAGATCGGGATGAAAGAAAAGATGAAGTACCAAGCATTAAAGATCATTCTCAAGCACTGAAATGCCCTCAAGACTAAGAGGTTGAAGCCATGATGATCAGACTCATCTAGTTTGCAGTCAAGAAGAAGAACAAGAACAATGCGAACGCATTTCCAGACAGGAATCTTCTAGAAGATGGTGGACATTAATTGCTCATTTATTACTCCACTCTTCTTGGTGGCAGTTTTTAGGGTTAGGGCTTATGTGGCTCAATTTGAGCCATCCATCTGATTGTAATCTAGGTCGTTCATTGGATTGGGCCAACTATAAAAGGGGCATCCCCTCTCATTTGTACCTCATTAGATTAGCTTAGAGATAGGAAGATAGAGAGACAACTTAGAGATAGCTTAGTATAGATTGATAGTGTAGTTTGAAGAAGGAAAGTTTTTTCCTTTGAAAGCTTTGTAAGAAATTGTTGTGAACACTCTCATAATAAAAAGGGTTTTCATTGATGATGATCTCGTCTTTTGTTGTGAGTAGCTAGCAAGGTTTCTTCGTCCTTCTGATTCGGGTAGTAGCTTAAAGTAGAGTAAATTTCATTTCATGTAAGTAGATAGTAATAATGGAATGTGGTGTTTGATCTAAGCAAGCTTCGCTTATCCATACCACTAGCGGGCTCACTGATGGTGTGTTCGCCTTGTGTGGTCAACTAGAAACGTTGTGGACCTAACTTCAATCACAATTTGAATGATGGTATGCGTTGTTGTGATGGTATCTTCATGTCAAGTGGTGGTTTGAATATCTTTAGTCACCTCCCTTGAAGATTGCACCGACTCCGTGGAAGCTGTCCGACGTGAGGCAAAGCGAAGTCCGGTTGAAGTTTGTTCAAGTTGAGCTCCATATCCCACACTTAGGATAGAATTTAGGCTTTCTTAGGCCCTACAACCATTTTAATTCAATACTTTCTAGTTAGTTTAGGAAACAAGAGCTTTATAGATAAAACCTTTCGAGCATTCAAATTCCCTTCTCCGCTGTTGAACAATTTTGCAAGTCCCCTTGAAATACCAGCAAATCACATCGAGCCAACTAAGACTATCCACTGCATGAAGGAACCCTGGAGTTGAATGCATGATCTTTCTAGCAATCTTAGCATGCAGAAGATTTTGTTCAAGAGAGGATAGAGTCGCCATTGGTAACTTTATTCTGTGTTGGTGCAGTCACGAAAAACACGTCAACAAGCCCCTGAAGTAGGACTGTCAGCAATCATCCAAGGTGTATCTTCCAACACCGAAGATGATATTCTTTGTGAGAAGAGAATTTTGTCCTCACAAAGTTCTGGAAAATATCTAGCCAAATCCTGTTACCAAATTCCAAAATCCAACCCGCTTCAAATTGCTCTAAAATATTCTTTTATAACTTTGGCCCTGACCCTTGGCTTCCCCTTGTCTGACTCTTGAAATTTCATTTCCCTTTTAATTTGTAATTGTGACTTAATTTTTAAATTTGCATTTAATAAGTCACATAAATATAATATTATTTAATTAATAATATTTCCTTTTGAATAAACAACTGGAGGAAAATATTAAATAATTAAAATATTATTATATTTCTCCATGAAGTCAAAAATGGGACATTACAATGTAGGTCGAGCAAAGGTTGCAGCAGAGGTCGCAACACAGGTCGAGTTGAGGTAAGAGTTTTCTGTTTTTTTTTTTTCAATCTTCTTTGTTTAAAATTAAAAGCTAAGTTACCAAATCGACAACTTT
>VDFB02303872.1:0-26858 GCA_007258455.2 Sequoia sempervirens | reverse complement strand
GCACACCGAGGCTTAGATTGATGATTACAAAATATGGTGAAGATAATGAAATTCTGTTTGTGGAAACTGATTTGGGCTCATACATGCCCGTTAAGCAAGGAATCCTCATGTTGCAGAGTTCAAATACAGGAAAACTACTAGAGGATGCAACCGCCTCTACTGAAGTGACAATTAAGGACGACTCAAGTGGGAACGAAAGTGAAGGAATGTTTGAGAACTTCAGAGATTTTGTGTTTAAAAGTGTGAAGCAAGAGACGAAATTGGGGAAAGGTGCCTCCATCAAGAATCTGTTACTACCTAATTGGTGTAGAATCCACGAAGCTTTCCATTTGGAGGTCACTTGTGCAATGTGCAAGATTGCCTTGGAGCAAGTGTCAAAGATGGTCCCACAAGTTTCCTTAGAACAAGAAAGCGAAGAAGTAATAAGAGAGAAGGCTCATCCATGGAAAAAGTAGTAAGAGATAAGGAAAACAAGCCAATGATGGAAGAGAACATTCCACAAGCATGTGATCAAAAGGATGCGTGTATCCAGCCTTCTAGTACTCATATGGAAAATCAAGTATGGACCTTGAGATTCGATGGATCAAAATCTAAGAAGGGAAATGGAGCAGGTTTTGAACTTGTTAGCCCAATGGGAGAAGCATATCTAGGTGCTTACAGACTCCAGTTTTCTTGCACTAATAATGTCACTGAGTATGAATCATTGATTCATGGGTTGATCCTGGCAATCCAAAAGGGAGCCAAAATCTTACATGCCTATGGGGATTCAGACATTGTAGTCCGCCAAGTAAGGAAGTAGTTTGCTTGCCATGATAAGAGACTCAATCGTTATCGCAACAGAGTTTGGGATTTGATAGAGAGCTTTGACGCCTTCAATATCAAGCAAGTCTACCGTTCCAAGAACCCAGTTGCTAATTCCCTTGCACAAGCTACTAGTTCGTTGGAGCCTTTAGCCATGGAGGGATTGAAGTTCACAATGGAATTAATCTCTACACCTTCAATTCTAGATAACATAAAGAATTTTCAAGTGTTCGATGATGATAAGCAGATTTTAGACTTCCCCACATGCTCCGGTGTGTTCGAGGCACAAATTATTAATGAAGAGGAAACAAAAGAAGCAAAGTTTGATGCTGAAGGGATCTTAAATTTGAAGACAAATGTTATTCCAAGAGGTATGGTTGAATTAGAAAGATTGTTTGATCCCGATAGACTAAGTAGAAACCAGAGTACCCAAGGAAATGACTGCGAAGCCATCAATTTGGGGACTGAAGAACAAGTAAAGAACATTTTTATTGGTAAAGTTTGCACATTAGAAGAAAAAGAAGGCATCCTACAGGCCATGAGAGAGTTTCCAGATGTGATAGCCTGGGGATATGAAGACTTGAAAACGTATGATACCTCCCTGATTACACACACGATTCCATTGAAACCAGGCAGTAAGCCATTCAGACAGAGGTAGAGACCAGTGAACCCGTTGTTAGAACTGTTGATCTATCAGGAAGTCAAGAAGCTTCTCTCTGCCAGGATCATTTTTCCAGTAAGGCACTCCACATGGGTCGCCAATCTAGTTCCAGTTAGAAAGAAGAATGGTGAGATAAGATTGTGCGTTGATTTGCGCAACTTGAACAAGGCTTCAGAAAAGGATAACTATCCTTTGCCTTCACTGGAAGAAGTTTTACAGATTGTGAATGGTTCCCAGATGATGTCCTTCTTGGACGGCTATTCAGGTTACAACCAAGTGATGGTAGAAGAGGCAGATAAATTGAAGACATCGTTCACCACCAAATGGGGAACCTTCGCATACAGACGAATGCCTTTTGGTTTGATCAACGCAGGGGCCATGTTCCAGCAGGCTATGGACATTGCTTTCTTAGATTTAGTTGGAAGATGCATAATCATATATATGGATGATTTGACTGTGTTTTCAAAGAAGAGGGAAAACCACGTTGAAGATTTGAGGAAGATTTTTCAGAGATGTAGAAGATTTGGCGTATCCCTCAACCCAAAGAAATGCATATTTGGTGTCACTGAAGGAAAGCTGTTAGGCCATGTCATCTCGGAAAAGGGAATCTCAATTGATCCGGAGCGTATTGAGGCAATTTCAAAGATCGGTATGCTAGGTAGCCAGAAAGAACTAAGATCATTTTTTGGCAAAATCAATTTCGTAAAAAAGTTTATAACTGGATTTGCTGAGATCGTGAGACCATTGAATGAGATGCTGAAGAAAAATGCAAAGATTGATTGGACTCCTCAAGCCCAAAAAGCATTTGATGAAATCAAGCAAGCAATAGTAGATGCTCCAGTGCTAGTCAGTTCGGATTATTCTAAGCCATTCTATTTATATTCCTTTGCTTCAGAACACACGTGTGCAGTAGTGTTGACCTAGAGAACAGAAGAAAAGGATGAGCATCCGATAGCATTCATGAGTGCACCTTTAAAGGAGGCATGAAAATTTGCTAAGTGATTAAAACTGGAAGCTCACCCCATGGAATGCGCCCAACTTGTGAAGAGGTTTGAAAATTGTTCTAAGTCTGAGAAAATGGAACCTCAAGGGGTCAAGTGCACCCAACTTGAAGGAGGGGATAGGAATTTTTCTAAGTGTTTGAAAACAGAAGCATGACCCCCTAAATGCGCCCAACTTGAAGGAGGGGATAGGAATTTTTCTAAGTGTTTGAAAACAGAAGCATGACCCCCTAGATGCGCCCAAGTCAGAGAAAGCATGAGAAAAGTTTCTAAGTGTTAAAAGATTCCTCCTCCCCCTGTCAAATGCGCCCAACTTACATTGTGGCACAAAAAAAATCCTCTAAGGCATGAGCAAACTGGAAGTACCCCTGTCAAAATGCACCCATCAGAAGCAAAGGTGAAAGAAATTTTCTAAGGCAAGGACAAACTGGCAGTAGCACCCCTAGAATGCGCCCTTGATAAGGAGGGTAGCTTGAAAATTTCTAAGTCATGAGAAAAATGGAAGGACACCATAAATGCGCCCATCATGTTATGAAGTGAGGAAAATTTTCTAAGTATTAGAAATTGGAAGGAGGACCCTTGGAATGCGCCCATGTTGAGAAAGTGATTTAAAAATTTACTAAGTTTGAGAAGATAGGACACACCGCTAAATGCGCCCTCAAGAAGTAGGTGGCCTCAAGAATTTAAGTCTTGGAAAATGGAACCAAGAAACCCCCAATTGCGCCCTTGAGAGGGATGGAGGCATCAAAATTTGCTAAGTATTCAGAACTTGAGGCTTAGGGGCTCAAATGCCCCCTTGAAGGGAAGAGGAGATGAAAATAATCTAAGTGTGGAAAACTGAAAGTCCAACACCCTAAATGTGCCCCAGCCTAGAGGGGAGGATAGAGAATAATCTAAGTGTTGGGAATTGAAAGTGTGATCTCCTAAATGCGCCTTAGCTTGGATGAGTTGGTAGAAATTTCCTAAGTATCACAAAATGGATGTAGAGGGGGTTAAATGCGCCCAAGTGCCAAGAGGTTAATTTAAAAATTTTCTAAGGCATGGTGAATGAAAGTTCATAGGTCTAGATGCACCCACCTAGTAGAGGAAGCTCAAGAACTTTCTAAGTCATTAAAATCAAAGCACAAGGGTCCAAATGTGCCTAGTTTGAGGAGGAAGAATGGAAAATTTTTCTAAGTCATGAAAATGATAGTAGCCCTCCCTAAATGCGCTCCTCAAGGAGACACAACTTGAAAAAATTTCTAAGTATGCAAAAATGAAAGATGACCCCCCAAAGTGCGCCCAAACAAGTTTGGGATGAAGAGAATCGTCTAAGGCGTGAAGATGGAGCAACATGGGTCAAGATACGCCCAACTTAGGAGGAGATAATGAGATAATTTCCTAAGGGAATGAAATGTGACTAGGACTACTGAAATGCGCCCTGAGAAGAGGAGATATAAGAATTGTCCAAGGCAAAGAAGATGAGGTGGAGACAAGGCAATATTCGCCCTCAAGATGACTGGAGATGCACTGAAACATGAAGCACAGATGTCAAATGCGTCCACAATGAAAAATTATGAAGGAGGCAAAAGTTGTGCTAGAGAAAAATGATGAATTTTATCAGAGATCACTCGGACGTTGGAGATCAGAACATGGAGATCAGGTAAGTGAAGTGAGTTTATAATTTATATTATAAAGTGTTTTGATGCCCTTCTCTTTTGTTTTGCAGGATGAACGTTGGGGCCAAAGCGTGATGACTTGAAGTGATGGAGCAAGTAATCCAAGACGATATTACAACCTTGGAGGAGGAAAAGTTACGTGTTTCAAGCTCCTCCACGAGATCTCAGTTGCACCCAAATCATGAAGGAAGATGTTGGAAGAAATGGCTAAGTGTTGAAACTCCTCCACATGGATCTGAATGCACCCAACTCAGGTGAAGAAATGCTTGAGTCCAAGACCGGAAAATCCTTTAAGATCGGGATGAAAGAAAAGATGAAGTACCAAGCATTAAAGATCATTCTCAAGCACTGAAATGCCCTCAAGACTAAGAGGTTGAAGCCATGATGATCAGACTCATCTAGTTTGCAGTCAAGAAGAAGAACAAGAACAATGCGAACGCATTTCCAGACAGGAATCTTCTAGAAGATGGTGGACATTAATTGCTCATTTATTACTCCACTCTTCTTGGTGGCAGTTTTTAGGGTTAGGGCTTATGTGGCTCAATTTGAGCCATCCATCTGATTGTAATCTAGGTCGTTCATTGGATTGGGCCAACTATAAAAGGGGCATCCCCTCTCATTTGTACCTCATTAGATTAGCTTAGAGATAGGAAGATAGAGAGACAACTTAGAGATAGCTTAGTATAGATTGATAGTGTAGTTTGAAGAAGGAAAGTTTTTTCCTTTGAAAGCTTTGTAAGAAATTGTTGTGAACACTCTCATAATAAAAAGGGTTTTCATTGATGATGATCTCGTCTTTTGTTGTGAGTAGCTAGCAAGGTTTCTTCGTCCTTCTGATTCGGGTAGTAGCTTAAAGTAGAGTAAATTTCATTTCATGTAAGTAGATAGTAATAATGGAATGTGGTGTTTGATCTAAGCAAGCTTCGCTTATCCATACCACTAGCGGGCTCACTGATGGTGTGTTCGCCTTGTGTGGTCAACTAGAAACGTTGTGGACCTAACTTCAATCACAATTTGAATGATGGTATGCGTTGTTGTGATGGTATCTTCATGTCAAGTGGTGGTTTGAATATCTTTAGTCACCTCCCTTGAAGATTGCACCGACTCCGTGGAAGCTGTCCGACGTGAGGCAAAGCGAAGTCCGGTTGAAGTTTGTTCAAGTTGAGCTCCATATCCCACACTTAGGATAGAATTTAGGTTTTCTTAGGCCCTACAACCATTTTAATTCAGTACTTTCTAGTTAGTTTAGGAAACAAGAGCTTTATAGATAAAACCTTTCGAGCATTCAAATTCCCTTCTCCGCTGTTGAACAATTTTGCAAGTCCCCTTGAAATACCAGCAAATCACATCGAGCCAACTAAGACTATCCACTGCATGAAGGAACCCTGGAGTTGAATGCATGATCTTTCTAGCAATCTTAGCATGCAGAAGATTTTGTTCAAGAGAGGATAGAGTCGCCATTGGTAACTTTATTCTGTGTTGGTGCAGTCACGAAAAACACGTCAACAAGCCCCTGAAGTAGGACTGTCAGCAATCATCCAAGGTGTATCTTCCAACACCGAAGATGATATTCTTTGTGAGAAGAGAATTTTGTCCTCACAAAGTTCTGGAAAATATCTAGCCAAATCCTGTTACCAAATTCCAAAATCCAACCCGCTTCAAATTGCTCTAAAATATTCTTTTATAACTTTGGCCCTGACCCTTGGCTTCCCCTTGTCTGACTCTTGAAATTTCATTTCCCTTTTAATTTGTAATTGTGACTTAATTTTTAAATTTGCATTTAATAAGTCACATAAATATAATATTATTTAATTAATAATATTTCCTTTTGAATAAACAACTGGAGGAAAATATTAAATAATTAAAATATTATTATATTTCTCCATGAAGTCAAAAATGGGACATTACAATGTAGGTCGAGCAAAGGTTGCAGCAGAGGTCGCAACACAGGTCGAGTTGAGGTAAGAGTTTTCTGTTTTTTTTTTTTCAATCTTCTTTGTTTAAAATTAAAAGCTAAGTTACCAAATCGACAACTTTTCTTGCCAATTCTATGTATTTGGGACGTCCTAGTGTCGGAATCATCCCAAACACCTTGTGGAATTAGTCAGGGTACTGCAATTAGGAGGCAAAACATTTTTTTAAAAAGCACATGAATTTCACCAAATTTCTGCTTGTGTGGCGTGTTTGACTCGTGTCTCCCTTGCAGGCACGATTTTCGACAGTTTTTTTCCGCTTTTTGAGTGAAAACCAAAAAACCCTAAGTGCGTTTGACCCGCATCTCTTCTTGTTTTTCTTCCGGCAAAGTGAAAGAAGGGAGAGCAAGAAAAAAACGGCGAAGGTGAAAACGCGGCCAAAGGTGTAAACGTAGCTTTGAAAGGTTAAAACGCAAGTAGAGGTTGCAACGCAAGTCAAGGTGAGGTAAGAGTTTTCCTTTTTTTTTTCTATCTTTTTTTAAAATTAAAAGTTAAACATTATACAGATACTCTTGTTTTATATATATTAATATTATTACTAATTATATATTAAATTTTAATTTTAAATATGATATTAAAAATACTTTATAATATATAATAGTATATTAATATTAATCATTAATTTATTTATATTATACAAAACAAAATAAATATTTAGTATTTACTAACATTATTATTTAGTAAATATATAAAATATTTAATTTTAAGTATTAATAATTAATTTATTAAGCTATTAATTATTATTATTTTTAAATGGTATATCAATTTATTTATTAAATATTTAACATTTATTGTTTGATAATTGTTTTTGAACTTGTAGCATAATGGCAACCAGTATTAGTTCTATTGCTAGACCCACCTTTAAAACCAACCCAAATTCACCTCTATGGAAACATGTACAAATGATACAAGTTAAAGGAGGAGGAACATTTGTTTGGATATGCAATCATTGTGAAGTTCAATATACTAGCTCATACAATTGTGTGAAAGCCCATTTATGTGCCATCTCCAATAAAGGAATCAAAGTATGTTCAGGAGAAGATGGTAAAGCGTTACATTCTCAAAAAGTAGCAACATATATTAGAGAGCAAGAGGAAGCAGATGCAAGACTTGATCATGCCAAAAACCATCCTTTGATGGGAGGAAGAGGAAGAGGAAGGGTATCAAAGAGGCCCCCTCCTCCATCACGTAGTGACTTTCCTGATGTTGTAGTAGAGAGCCACCCATTTTTGGGTAGAATTGAAGAACTTGTTAGTGTGAAGAGAAGCAAGGGGCCATTAGAAAGAGCATTTAAGCATGAAGCTAGAGAGGTTGTAGATCAAGCCATTGTAAGATGTCTATGTAATGTCCCCTTCTAGCTAGACATTAGTAATCAGTGGGATTAGCCTATCAGTTGACCCTTGTAGGCTAATGGGATTGGATAGAGGGTCTTTTGTGGCAGAAACTTGGTCAGTTGATGGTTTTATTCTTCTCCAGAGATTAGTGAGGTTCAAGTTGGGCCTTTGCAGAGGTTTCAGGGCTCAGTTTCTCATACTTACTATTTATAGTAAGTCATTCAGCCAGGGTTACTATTTATAGCAGGGCACTTGAATGTGATAGATTGGCAATGTCGATTCCGGAATTCAATTGGACTGGTGAAATAAGGAGTTTTTCCTAAGTTATGACGTTTAATTATTATTAAAGGTGACTTTAATAATAATTAATATTTTAATATTATATTGTAACGTTATATTTGCACTTTATAACTTGAGGATCCATTCATCATTAAAAAGGGGGCCATTTTAATTAATTATTTGGGTGCCAATTTCAAGGACATATTTTAATATTCCAAAGTGCAAACTTTATATCATTTTAAAATGATTAAAAGGCAAATTGGAGGGAATCAACCTCTTGAGAAATATAAAGAGAATGCCAAAAAGAAATCGATTCATTCATTCAGCATTTGATACTTTGATATTTATGATCTCTTGGCGTTTGGAGGAGAGGAACCTAGGGTTTCTGCTATTCCAGAGCTTTCAGGCATTGGAGACCGTTCATTCTTTAGTGTTTGTGCTTTCTGAGGTTGTGTAACATCAGCTGAAGTTAGCCATTGTGAATTGGTTTCACCCAAAGACCAATATTGTGCAGATTGGAGGAACATTTCAAGGGTTTTCAGGCATATTCTTCATTGTGGAGGCGAACATCTTTCAGAGCTTGCATTATATTATTTATCTAGCATCTTGAAGGTCGTATAGTTGTTGCTTCCAGCCGCATTAGCTCCTAGGGTTTTGGCATCTTTCACCTAGGGCAAATCACTTGGCTTCTTTGAATGCTTCCATCTCTATTTTGGGTGGCAACCTTGAGGAAAGGGTTTGAGAGTTTTTATGGAGGAGAAGTTCATTTTTGCAGCAGTTCGAACTCTATATCAGTCATATTCAATTGCTACTAGGCACTTAGTTTTCTGATGTAATATTCTCTCTTCATTTCGGGTATGCATTTGGCTGTAAAAGTCTTTGAAGAATAAATCAATAAAGATATCTGCTTGCAGCATTTGTAATTGCTTACATTTTCTAGATTAGTCTTATTTCCAGTATTGTATGCATTTGTCATTATTGCATTATTATATCAAAAACACAAAAAAAATCACAAAACCCAAAACAATCAAAAACAAATTCAGCAGTCAAACCTTCACCAGTACAGAGTTTCAGAGTGGGAGAACTTAGGGTTCTTACAGTCTATATGCAAACGGTTTTGCATTTAGTGTTGTTCGATCACCATATTGGCCTAATATGTCGAGAAAGGCAAGTGAGTGTCCACAAGGGTACATAGGGCCAGGTTATGAGAAGGTGCGTACCACCTTACTAGCAAAGGAGATAAAAGGCATAGACAATCCATTGACTCCCATTAGAAATTGATGGAAAAAAACAGGGGTGTCAATTGTTTCCGATGGATGGAAGGATGCCAAAAATCGGACATTAATCAATGCGATTGCAGTGTGCCCTAAAGGGGCAATGTTTTTGAAAGCCATGGATTGTGAGGGACAAGTGAAGGATGCACAATTTATTGCTAACATCCTTATACAATGCATTCAAGATGTGGGTTTTGAAAATGTTGTCCAAGTAACAACGGACAATGCAAAGAATTGTAGAGCTGCAGGTATGTTGATTGAGACACAGTTTGAGCACATATTTTGGATTAATCGTTGATGCGTTTTATGACACACCAAACATCAATAAAAATGTCCAAAGACACTTTATCCTCTCTTAAAACCGATCAGATGATTTAGAAGATCATATGGCGATTCCAAGTGTTTTAGTTGGCCCCAACGTGTGGGATAAGCTCAATGGTCACAGATTTGCCTGGCACAACAAGGACTTACGTGGAAATCTTTGCAAGTTCGGGACTTAGGAAATTTATCTTTAAAGGCTCTCAATTAGGACTTTCAATGGATCTCAAAAAAATGGCAAAAAGAATAGGGTTCAGGGAATCTAGTCTAAGCCTAAGAACTCAAGAGACAGTAAGGACTCGGTGAAGAGAAATAAACCACACTTTGTTTTGCCTCCTGCAGGACAACATACGCAAAGTGGGTGCAATCTTCAAGGGGTTTGTGAGAATAATTTTCACACCTCGAATGAGGTTGAAGTTAAGCTTCCACGTTTAAGAGCTCAGGCTAACTTTACAAATCGAATGCAAATCATCCATTCAAAAAAAGTATGAGCTACACTTCACCATTGAGTCAATGCGATCAATCTCTCATTCAATTAACAACTTTCAAAGCAAATTCTACCTAATCTAACTTTAACTTTAATCTATGGCGGAAGAAGATATGCAACCTCGCTTACTATTTGATAATAAGAAGTTATTCAAGGCAAATCATGCTCAAGAGCTTTTATTATTCGAAATAGTCTCAGTGCAACAATACACATATTCTGTCTCCACACCAATGAAAATGAGAGAGCACTAGTTTATATAGAGCCTCAAAAATGAAATGAAGGGCCGAGATTAAAACAAGATTAACGGCCAAGATTATTACAACCAAACCCTAATTAGGGTTTCCCAAAATAACAAGAGTCAACTATCAGAAATCAATCAGAAAAGTGGCAGTTCCAGCTATAATCTAGGAGAGGCGTCCTTATCCATCTGAGTAGCATTGTGCTTGGCGAATCTGGACACTACGGCAATGACCTCCTCCATCGTGACAGGTGGCAACATGCTGATCCGGAATTCAAGTCCGTCCAACTTCTCAGCACATTTAGCAAAAGTACCTTCCCAATCTGCCTCCTGCTTCTCAAAATCCTTTCGAATGGATGAGAGTCTTGCCACTCTCGCAAAGTCTTGTCTCAAGAATGGTCCAGTGGTCGAGAAGAAAGTTTCTTGAACTTTATGCTTCAATCTCTCCAACTGCATGTTGTTCTCCCGGATGATTTCACGGTCGAACACTTCTGTAGTTGTCATGTAAATCTTCTCCTGGATTTTCTTGACCTGTTCTTCAATTCCAAGCCCATCTACTTTTGCCTTCTCCAAGACTTCTTCTCGTATAGTCATTGCCCAAAACCAGTGATTGAAATCATATGCTGCCCCTGCAGCAATCACCCTTTTATCAACCAACTCCTCTCTTGGAGTGCCCTTCAAGATTCTAAGGCTTGGAATAAGCCTTTCCTGCATATCCGGAATACCTTCCCATGCCTCCGCCATATCTATCAGTCTGGAAAGAAATGAAGAGGTTCGTCCATAAGCAAGTGCCAGCTTCTCCATGAACAAGGCTGCATCTGTACCTTCGCTTGCCATCCAGTCCTGAGCCTCTCTGGCCGTTACCATTCCGTGCTCGACTTCCTTGGTCATCTCCTGTGATGAATTGAGGAGAGGAGGAACAATCGCATTACCCTGATCAAGTGGTTGGGTCAAATGCTGTATGTATTCCTTAAGACATTCGACCTCCTTCTTATACTCCTCCTTTTTAGCCACTTCCTTTTCCAGTCTCGCCTTGATGGTCGAGACGGAATTATCCAATTCCTCCACTTCTTGGCCTTTTGAAGTTGGGCCGAAATCAACAGTGGTTATAGCATACTCCTGAGGAGTGATCTCGTCCTGTGGCTTGTCTATTGTGGGTAATGCAATATGTACAGAACGGCTGCCTGTCTCATTCCTCTGAATGGTGGAGAATTTCTTAGCAGGCTTCTTGATTGCAACTTGCTCTAGCCTTGCCAAGAAATCAGCAGTATCATCCTCATCTTGTTGAGCTTCTGCAGGTACCTGGATCTTCATTCTCTCTAACAGCCAGTCTGGAATGGTCGACTGCTCAACTCCATCCTCTACCTGAACCTCTTCTTTATTCGGAACATCCATAACTTCCCTGAGAGCGGAAATCATTCCCTCCTCGAAGTCGTTATTCCGGGCTTCTATATCATTGTCTGAACCTAAGATTTCCGTGCCTGTAGGTGACGCAGGCTCCTCGTCGTCTAGCTGAATAGGTTCAATATTTTCCTCCTGAACTGGAGGAGGTTCAAGCATCTCTACCAAGGATTCATCTATAGTAGCCACCAACTCGTCAATATTCCGGGATGCTGCTGAACGAGATGGTTCTCCCTTATGCCTCTTGGAAGCAGGCTCTGTACTTGGGACTATTTCCTTCCTTTTCTCTCCGATCCCGACCAAGTCCTGATGGGATGCACCAGCATTAGAAGAATATGACTCTGACTCGCTCAGTAGATCATATGTGAGCGTGATTCCTCTCTGTCTCAATTCTTGGGCATGATAGTCAACCCACCACTGAGAGTATTTAGTCACCGGCCTCATTAAGGTTGCAAGTCTGCATGCTCAGGTTCTGACCATTTCACTGGAGGAAGAGGTCGGCTTTCCTCGAAGTGTGGCTGGACATGGTTCCCATGATCTTGTAACTGATCAGGCACCCGACAAAACTCAATTGCCCTCATGAAATTTAGTGGCATCTTGGACCACATTTTCCGCCTAACTTCATACTCATCGGCAACATTTGCCCAGAAATCTTCCAGTTCCATCCTGTGCTTGTACTTTCTCCCTTCCACTGTCCGAATGTTATGATGTGGGTCATAGTTGACCCTGGACTTGTAGGCCGTGAAAGGATACCATTGGATCTCCAACCTTGCACTCTTAGCAGCCTGTGCTGATGGACAATACTCCAACATGTTCCCGATGAAAAACGGGAATGTGACAGATGCCTTCTTGGTTGGCCTCTGGATATTCTGGTATTCTTCTAATTGTCTCAAGACCTCGAGCAAGATCATCCGATTTGTCGGATAGATGGGCATTTTATAGGGATTTCCAGTAAATCCCTGGATCCTGACATATGTGAACTTAGGGAACTGGATGAACCAAGACCCGTATTTACTGATAAGACTTTTCGCCTCGTGGCTCAGCCTCTAATGCACTCCTCCTTGAAGCTTTCTGGTAATATGCATTAGGAAGGCATCATGCACCCTCCTGAAGTGAGTCTTCTCCTTCAATTGGAGCTGTGGGTAACAGTCGTAAGGCCTGAGTTCGTTCTCCCCGTTGCCAATTTTGCCCTTGCAAATCAATCCTGGATACTTGTATGATCTGGCCAACAGGTATACAACATACGAACTCATATGAAAAGACTTAGTCTCTTCGAGGTTGATCAATTGCTCATGAAGGTTGTCACTTATCATCCGTGACCAATTGAACATTTTGACACCAGAGGTGATCTCGTCCATGAAATAGTACATCCAGCTCTCGAAAAAGGCGCCTTGCGGGTTACCAGCTATTCTGTTCAACATCAGTATGATATCCCCGAAATCTTCCTTGAAGTCTGTCCGGCGAGGTCTCTTGGGCAACTTCTTGATTGAAGGCTTAGGCTTGTCTAACCATGCCTTGTTGACTGTTGTGGCGCACAAATCTGGTTGGCTGTCATATAATCTTTTGGCTTCTTCCTTGGTCTTATAGACCGTCCGTGAATGTTCCGGGATGCCGAAGGTCTCCTGGATTGCCACTTCACCCAAGTGTGCCAAGACTCTTCCATCAGGTGCGATGATCTGTCTCTTCTGAGCGTCATAGTGGAGAGCACATTCCACCATTAATTCCGCACAATCCATTGCCGGTGGGAATCCAGCTGCCTGAAATATCCCGTTTCTGACTATCCGTCTAGCTATTGGTGTGGGAAGTCCCTTCTGCCCATACACTCTTTTCTTGAACTCATCAAAGTCTACATGCCCGAGATCGGTGTCCACGACATTCTTCCATTTTGAAATGACTTTGGTCTCTCGCTGAGCTCCCTTGCTGGCAAACTTCATTTTCAGCTTCTTTGATGGTTCGCCTGCCGTGGTCGTCAACCTGCAGTCATAAAATTAACATTAATACAAAGACTTTTTTAAATAATCAAATCTCGCGCCTTGGATTCGAAAATTTACTTTCAGCTGGTTAAATAATTAAATTGTTGCGAAAAAGCAAGCTGAAAATAATTTGGATGAAGTTAAGAATTTCGTCAAAACTTCGTCAAGATGAAAGGACAGAAAAGAGATAGCAAATCAATTTGACGGAACATCAAACCTCAGTGAAGAACTATTGGCTGCAAATTAGATTTAAAAATCTGATTTTTAAAAGAAGAAGTGCGCCCCTTTTCACAGAAGAATTTCAGCCTTCAATAAATCTCTTCTCTTTTCCTGCGAAAATTCTTCAGCATAACACTATTTCACCTTCTGGAAAATTCGACTTTTCTTATTGATCAATCAATTGCCTGATAATTTCGAGAAAGATTAAATTTCTCTTCAGCTGTGTGTGAAAAAATGAGTTGCTGAAACTCATTATAATGCTGAAGGATTGAATTCGTTTTAGCAATTTCCATTTTCTCTCTCGATCTCGATTTGTCTTCTTTTGATTAAACAGGCAAGTTTCCTTTTATTTTTCGACAAGAATCAGTCTCGAGCTTATCTGGGCAAATCTCACTGATCTTCAAAAATTCGATTTTTCACTTAATGTTTATCTTTGATTTTTCGAATTTTTAAAAGAAAACATTAAATATTTAATTAAATTCATGGCGAATTTAATTTTGCCCGTCGGATTTCATCTCTGCCTGGCGTACTTTATTTTCTTCCAATTCTCGTCTGGCAAATTTAATTTTGCCCAAGGCATTTTAAATTTCCAAGTAGTTGAAAATAAATTATTAAAATATTAAAAATATTTTAATTTATTCCAACCCGTTCGTTTTAGACCCATGGCTATTTTGATTTTCCTTTCATTTTTCTCGGCTAAGAGTGTATTTTCCAATTTTATCCTCACTTTCGTCTAGCCAAGTCAAAACTTAAGCCATTCCGTCGAAAATTTTATTGCCAGATCCTTATTTCTCTTTGCCGAGGCGAAATTTTCCTTTACACTAAGCCTATTTTCCTCTTCCAAAGTCAAATTTTCTCTTGCTCGGTCGAATTTTTCTAGACAAAATCCTTGTCTGGATGTCTTCGTCGGGCGAATTTCTTTGACACTTGACAAATTCTTCTTCCTTCTGGCCAAGGGCGATCCTTCCTTTCTCCTTGCCTCGTGCATTTTTCCTCGGCCAAAGTTGTCAATTTCTCAATATTTTCTCCAAATACCCACACTTAGGCAAATTTAATTTCTTTTCCACCTTTGTGTTAGGCACACTTCGTTTTATTTCTTGCCATATCCATATCTTCTTTAGCACTTGTCTTTCCAAACTTGGCACTTAATCTCTTGAAAGTGTCATGATACTTAGTCAAAAATCTTCATTTTTCATCTTTTAGCCTCTATACTTAGGCAAATATTCGAATTTTTTTCTTGGACTAGGCACCAACACTTAGCAAAAATCATTATTTTATCCCTTCATGTGCTTAGGCGGACTTCCTTAACACCTTGGACAAATATGGCGGACTTCTTTGACACCTTGCTAGCCTCTTCCAAGTGTATGGCGGACTTCATAATCATTTTGGACAAGCATCATGGATGTCCCACTTTTCTAGGGCGGACTTCAAAACTTCTTAGCATTTGTCTCAACATTTTATCCCTTTGAAAATGATTCTCCACCTTTTTAGGCTTTCAAACTTAGCTAAATTTCGAAATTCCCCTTGGTAGGCATCAATACTTAGCAAAAAATTTGATTTTTTCTCTTCTCACATGCCTAGGCAGACTTTCCAAACCTTTTGGACATGCCTCTTGAGTGGATGGCGGACTTTAGAGGGAGTTAGGATGTTGAGGGCGGACTTCAAGACCTTTTGGCACTTCCTTTCTTGCACATGGCGGACTTTAGATGGGTCAAGGATATGCAAGGCGGATTTTGGAAGTGGCTATGATGAGCATTCTTCAAGATGGCGGACTTTGGAGGATCCTAGGATGAGCATGGCGGACTTCAAAAGACTTTGGCATCATCCCCTTTGCTGCTGGGCGGACTTTCAAGCCCCTTGGCATGTGCATGGCGGACTTTGAAGAGTCCTAGGATATCCCTCTTTGCTGCTGGGCGGACTTCACCAGCTTCTTGACATTTCTTCATCTTTCCTTCCCACATTTCAAGGGCCTTCCTCATGGCGAATTTCAGAGTTAGCCATTTATTTCATGAATTTCATCCTTTTTGATCTGATTTTCCATGACTTTAACCTTCAGATCTGACTGGTTTTGACCTGATTTTCAGAATTTGAATGTTTTTTGGTCTGATTTTCATGCTTTTTGACCTGTTTTTCCAGATTTTTCAACAATTTTTCGAATTTTCTCTTTGATTTTCTGAGAGTTCTATCAAGTTTTTGGAACTTCTGAGTGCGTTTTTGGAACTCGGGACCTTTCTAAATATAGAAACTTTCCAAAATAGAAACTTTCCAAAAATAGAAACTTTCTAAAAATAGAAAAAGCAAACCGTAAAAAATAAGGAACCTTGTTTGGCCCAAAAATGCTAAAAATGAAAAATCGAAAAAGCAAATTTCCCTAAAAAATAGGAAGTGTCAGAATTGGCCGAATTCACAGGCGATCTTCGTTTCCTGGGCCTTCTGAGCGCTTCCATGATGTCTACGCACTGATTCAAGCATGAATTACGGACTTGGCTCGGGTAACTCTCGGTAAACTGACCTGAAACTCTTAACAAAATGATCTCACAAAACCGTTGCAAGGAGACAAAACCCTAAAAACTAACAGGCAACTGGGGGTCCCCATCAGCGATGGGGCGATGTGTGAAAAGGTCACAACATCTGGCGACTCCACGTGGGGAATGTTCCTGAACATTCCAAAGATAATATCCACTTCGAATCCGGAATCTTGAATTAATTCTACCTAACTTATCCTTTGACCAAGAAGAGTACTCAAAAGGGAAGAGAAATCCTAAATTATATCAAGACATCTTATCCTTCAGTTATAAGTGTGTGCACATGGGTTCATTCCTGTCTCTTAAGACCAACATGACTCTTTGGTTCCGTGATGACTTCTCCAGTATATTTTTGGGTCTTAGCTCCAAAAGCATCCTTGGATAGAGCCTCGCTGCCAGCGAGCGTCCATAGCCCCGGCGAGGTTATCTGCTATAATCTCACGGAGATTGCTCTACTTCCGGCGATTTATTTCTTTTGTTTTGATTCTTTGGTACACCTGTAGAGATGTCCGCACACCCAAAAGCCAAGTGTTTTGATTTTTCATTCTTTCTTTTTGATTCATTTTGATATTCTTTTCTTTTCATATATTTCCACACTTTGGCTTGTAAGCAGTGAAGCTTACTTGGGTTTGAGCATTATAGTGGCGCTGAAGCAAGACTTTTGATTACTTTCTAGCCAACAACTTCACCTAGGAGACCATAATGACTTAGAGAACTTTTTAAGTGTGTAAAATGTAATAACTGCAAGACTCGGTATCAGGACACAATAGATGACCTCCTTTCCAGTCAAGTACTAACCTCAACCTTAAGATACTTTAGAGACAATTAATTCAGGATTCATAGATTTTCCATAAATGTTTACCCGAGGAATATTCACAACCTTCCTTAGCAAGGTCAAGCCAAAATGTGTGTGTGTAAGCAACATCACCCTTCTCGTGGAATGGGACACCCTCCTTATTCAAAGCAACACAAAGCAAAGCGAAACGAAAGCAAACTAACCTAAGAAAACAACTAATCTAAGAAAACAAACACGGCTACTCTAAGGAAAGCGAGGAAAACAGCTAATCTAAGGAAAGCAAAAACAAAACCCGAAAGCAACTATAACTATATACAAACAAGCTCCCTCAAGGAACTCAAGGCCGGAAATAATGTTTCAGAAACTGCCCGTTGACGGGTAGTGGGATGTCTTCCCCTGTCAAGGTCTTCAACTTGAATGCATTTTCTCCCAATATCTCAGCAATTTGGTACGGTCCTTTCCATAAGTTGTCAAACTTATCGTGATCCCCTCTTCGTTCGTGGGCTTTATCCCAATATAGGACCAGGTCAGATATTCTGAAGGACTTCGTTGTTGCGCGTTTATCAAACCATCGTTTGACAATTCCTTGGTGCTTAGCAAAGTTTTCGAGAGCTTGATCTCTCTATTCTTCCAGTAGTAACAATTGTGAAAGACGAATCTGAACTCTATCATCTGGGTCTAAGTATTCGTGCATGAATCTGAGTGTCGGAATCCTTAGTTGGATGGGAAAGACAGGGTCTTGCCCATAGACTAAGTGATATGGAGAGGTTCCCAATGACCTCTTGGCTCTTGTCCTGTCTGCCCATAGAGCAAACCTGAGTTGGGAATGCCAATCTCTCGGATTCTGATCCAACAATTTCTTGATGACATTGAGCAGATTCTTGTTCGTGGACTCTGCCAGTCCATTACCCTGGTGGTAATAATTCGAAGAAAACTTTAATGTGATCCCATAATCAAATGCCCAATTTGAAAACTTTAATGAAGTGAACGCGGACCCATTGTCACAAACAAGGGCCTTAGGGCAACTGAATCTGGTGATGATATGTTCCTCTAAAAACTTGATAACTGCATCTGTGGTACAATTCTTCAGTGCCTGTGCCTCAGATCATCTAGTACAATAATCTGTTGCTGTCAAAATATAGCGGTGTTGTGCTGAAGATGGTGGGTTTATCATGCCGATAAAATCAAGTCCCCACATTGCAAATGGTTTCACTTCCGTGATTGGCTGTAATGGCATAGCGGGATTCTTTTCACGGGTCGCAGTATTTTGGCAGGTGTGACAGGTTTTGACATGCTCATATGCATCTTTGAACACAGAAGGCCAATAGTACCCTACTCTTAAGATCTGATAAGCTGTGGCCTGACTTCCTCCATGTCCTGTCCCGAACTTAGAATGGAAATGTTCCATAATTCTCTTAGCTTCATCATTTCCCACACATCTCAAGTAAATCCCCTCATGATTCTTTCTATGGAGAATCGAGCCCTGGAGCATATAGCGCTGGCATTTGAGCCTAAAGGCTCGCTTTTGTGCTGGGTACATTTGTGCAGGATACTTGTGGTTTGTCAAGTATGCGATGATATCGTAGTACCACTCCTACGGAGAATTAATGCGGTTAATATATATGCACTAGGTACATGAAATACTAAACCAATTTTTCGGTGGATTCTGTCGGCAATGCAACACACGTTAGTTAGATAAATCAAACCCGGCGGTTACAATGCTCTTTTGCCAGAATGCGCTTTCAATCTCAGCAAGGGAACGTGTATATGGCAAAGGATCGTCGATACAATAAATCGAAGCGCAAAGTAACTCAACACCAAGTATGTGCTACCCAAGCGAGATGGAATGGGGCGACCATTTTGGTGGAGATTTAAAATACAAATGCAACCGAATAAACTCAACACCCGGAATGTGCTTTCAAACCCGGAGTGGGAATGGAGCTACCATAGGGCGGAGATGTACGATATTACAATGCAAATCAAAGTAAATAGGCGGCAAGCCAGCCTCTTCCACTTATTCAGCGGGCAATTACAAACATGATAAGCAAAACTGAGAGAAATGCTGACAGTACTACTGTTCAGCTTACAATGAGAAGTAGAATGCCTGCAAGATCAAGGATTTAAGCTCTACAAGTTGCTGCAATAGTAAAGATGTCATCCACTAGGTCAATAATGAATTTCTAACACCCATCCTTCGCTAATATGCAATTTTCTCAAGTCTGATCTGACAGACCAGCAACATGAATTACAGAACCAGCAATGCATAAACTCAATGAAAAGCTCACAACTCACTCATTTCTCACTCAAATTACATGAAAACTGATGCAAAACACTCTTAAAATGATGGCGCCTAGTTTAGTAATGAAAAAGGGCAGCTAAAAGTGGCTATTAATTAATGGCACGGATCCCAAAGCACTCCAAAAAGTAGGGCTTTCAAGAAATGACGAATTTGCTTTATAAAATCAGAAACTTCATTAAAAATGCCACAAATTTGCAAGTAAGGTCGCCCCAAGTAGAGAAGATGATATGACCAACACCCAGAACAATATCTTTTTTATTTTTTGATATATGAATGAAACTTCGAATTAGCTATGATATTCAGCAACTCCAGAATATGACAGAAAATGCAAGTACTTAGCTACAAAATGCAAGATCATCAAAACAATGCAAAACCTCACTACAAATTCACTCAAAACAAGCAAGCCTCTCTACTAGGTGCTATCTCTCAAGCACGAAGTCGAGCCCAAGCTAGGAGGCATTCATTCCTCGAAGCAATCCAGCAACCATTTCGGCAGCATAACAATACTCAAGATATCAGATACTGAAAATGAAGACCAAGACCTCCTTTTATAAACTTGTGATGACTTTCCAGAAGCTTCTAGAAACCCTAACTTTCAAATTTGAACTGTCTTCTTTTCCCTCCAATTTGGGCGCCCCCTTTCTCAAGGTTTAATTTAACTTTATTTTAAAATCTTTTCCTTCATAAAAAGGCGTCCTTTTCTCCAAGTAATATTTTTTGACTTTAGAAATATAAAATATTTCCTTCATGAGACAATACCCCTCAAGGTCCCCTTCTTTAAAACAACTTAAAGTCATAATACTAGGACAAGGGGTTATTTTATAAAATAAAACATTATTGTCTTTAAAATACTTATTCCTCCAAAATGAACCCCTTACGCCAAAATTCAGAATTACCCAATGAACTGCCAGAAGAGGAAAGTTGACTGAGCTGGTGCTGACTGGACCACTGCCAAAAATAGAATTTACTAAAAATAGTAAATTCGGAAAGTTGCTCGGAATGTAATGCATGCGCCACCATTGCGAAGCTCTCTGAAAACCCAGAAGGAATCCAGAATCCGAACACCCAAACTCCAACAAACAAAACCCTGAATCTTCAAGAGAACTCACCAAGCAGCTGGAAACCCTAATTCTGTCTCTGATTAGCCAACAACACACCAGGAAAAGGCCATCAATCACTGAAAAGAGCAATGCTAAAAACGGGGACATTACAATCCGCCCTTCCCAAAATTGCTTGTCCTCAAGCAATACCACCATAACTCCATAAAACTTAAGACTGATCCATACCAAAACAAGTATGATCCCAGGTTCCCAAACCCATCTCAGGAAGGTCCCACCATGCCGATGCTGCACCACTCTAATCACATTCGTGAAAACATCATGCCAATGCTGCACTAACCTTCCTTGTAACCCCAAAGTGTTACTATCCATGATACTCAAACTGAAAGATCTTAAAGGACTAAGACCAGCTTCATGCGACGTCTCATGTCCAAGAGGCCCAAAGTCAACAGTAACAATCATACCACTGTCAACCACAATTCTAGGCAAGAAGGATAGGCTGCTCATCTCAAAATCAAACTCCTCAACATACCTCCACATGGTAACAAACGAAGCCCTGATGGTAAAAGTGTCATCTTCAAATCTCCTTGCAAAGAGGAAATCAATCCTTTGCAAGAGCTCAACCAACTCATACTCACGTCTCCTCATGGAGCTACTATGCACCAACTGAATTATACTGACACCACCAAGAAGAATACAAAAAACTCTCATAGTTCCAACCTCATGAGTCTCAGAATGATGAATCAAAACAAGTTGTAGTTCGCTGTCCCGAACCAACAATGAGAGAAAACTCTCAAGGTTAACACCACAAACATTCATAAGATGAACTCCGAGAATAGGATAAGTGTGAAGGAACAAATAATATCTGCTATTCAAGGCTGAAGTCAGCGAAGTGCAATATGATTTTAGTACTTCACACAAGAAAAAACAGCAGCACCAAAGAAATGCCCAAGTGTGAGTGTATGAGATGAGCATAGAGTTGCAAGTTAATCTCTCAAAAATGGCAGGAAAACATACTAGAGCAATCCCCAACTGAAAACTACCACCCTTTTTGCAAGTGATGAAGGACAAACTCTTCCGAACGAGAGTAACTCCACAAGTAAGATGGCTGGTCTGCCTCCAACCAGCAAGCTCATGTCCCAAAATCTGCCATTGTCTTGCCCAAGGATCAACGTCAAGAGTAACCAACTGTTCATCTTTCCAACCCATACTCAAAATTTCTCTCCAATCCATTTGTTGATGAACAAATGGGGCCATCAAGTGGTTGGTGAAGAGAAGAACAACACCCAAAGGTCTGAAAATTTGATCACTAACCCACCAAAAGTTCCTCTTTCCACCAGCCAAAAACTCCATCAACCCAAGTTGAGAATCCCAAGCATGGATACCCAATCGAAAGTGATTTTCAACACTCTGAAAAGAGAATTCAACACAACCCCAAGTGCTGGTCAAAACCAAGTGCATACTCATAAAATAGGCATCCCCTCTGATGAACCTCTGAAACCAACCCATGAAAGCTTCAACAACACTGGAACACGAAACATAAGATGACTTCAAATCCAACTCCCAAAATTGATTAGCATCACTCAACCCAAGGAATGGATTGAGAAGAATGCAAACACCATGTTCTGGTTCTTCTTTGTTCCCTTCTTCATGAGTAACAAGACTAAAATCTTCGCTTCTTGCTGCTGTACTGAAGTTGCCAGCAGCTACCAAATCTTGCCTTGTTAACACCTTGGTGTCAAAGATGTTGAAATCTCCTCGAATCAACACTTCCCATGTATAGACTTCATCCTCAAACCCACTTATGCATTCATTACTAATCAACAGACGTAGCACTTCCTCATGGAGTGATATCGAAGCATCCAAGCACTGGAAACCAAACTCAATTTCATTCTCCATTTCATCCTCTACTTCATAGAGAGGATTATCATAACTTTTCTCATCACCTTCTTGAAAAAGAGGATTGTCATAAACTTGAAAGTCATTCCTTTCATCTTGCTGCTCCAAATCTGCACATGCAACCTTTGATTTTCTTGTGAAACCTTCAAGATCAAACTCCTCTTGAAGACTATCAATCTCATCAATTACTTGCTTGATTTCTCCAGCTCTTCGTGCATCCTCTTGCTCCTTGAAAAGTTTGAAATCTGCAAACTGATCTTCAACCTTTCTTAGAGCCAACTGAGTTTCTTTCAACTTGTCCTTTGTTGATTTAAGCTCCAAAGTGAGCTCATCAACCATACTCTCCCTTTCTTCGAAAACAATGAAGGCCTTCTTTGCAGATTCAACGGCATGATCTCTATCTTCAATCAAGCCTATGTACTCGGATTTCATGGTCTCCAAGGAATCTTTGATTAGTTGCAATTTAGGAAGAGCAACTTCATCCTTAACTCCACTTTGTCTCTCTTCAAACTGAGCCTTCCAATAGAGATCATCAACCAAATTGTGTGTGCGATCAAATAGGGATAGCGCTTGCACTTCTTTTTCAAAAGATACCTTGCATTGATCTTTCCACTCATGAACATGCAAAGATGGTGAACTGCTGATAGGCTGCAACTGAAAATCAGAACTTTGTTTTTCATCTTTGCTACCCTCATAGCTGCTCCAAGACTCCTTTCCTTCACCACCTACTAGCTGAAATTGCTCAATATCACAAAGAGAATTAGACTCCACAAATTCTTCAATCCAATGCTTACAACCAGCTTCAAGCATTGATAAATTGGATTTGTGTTTAGGAACTCCATCAAACTTTCCATCGTCAAGAGCCATATGATCTTCAAGCTCCACTTCCACTTCACTGTCTTCATGATCAAAGTTTATGGCAGCCCCCTCATAGCTTGCAAAGCAATCAGAATTTTGAACTTCATCAGGATCAAAGGGAAACTCATCCCACACAATTTCTTTGTCATCACTAAATGCCTTCACTCCTGGATCCCAAGTGCTAGAGGATTGATTGTTTTGATCAAAAGGAAAGTGCTCTTTGTGCTTCTCTTGGAGGGTTGACTCTTTGAATAGGTCACCACCCAACTCACTTAAACTGATATCTTCATACATACCTCCCTTCAATGGCTTGGTTTGAAGATCAAACCCAAAACCACCCTTGACACTGTCACTAAAATGAAGTAAAGAATCTTTAGTGCTAGCTGTTTGGGAAACCTTATCATCTATATCTTCAATGAACCCATCATCTATAGGTATTTTTCTGATCTCATCATGAATAGTCATATGTATGCCAAAAAGGTCTTCTTGATCACTTGTCATAACTTCATCTTGTGAAAACTCTTGAGGAGTTTGAACAGCAACAAGAGGAAAACTATCCATCACTAAATCTTCAACAAGAGGAGGTACAAACACATCGAAATCATTACCAACATCATCACTTTGGTAACGGTCATAAGCTGATTCAAAGACACCAATAGTATTTCCTTCAACTTGCTCTTCTTCACTTGCTATCACATGCAAGTCAAGGGGCGTATTATGAGTCTCTACCCTTAACTCTTCACTTGCCAAGGTATCTTCATCAAGCTCACGTTCATTTTGATGTGATATGTGCACCTTGTTTGTGCCATCTTCAATGCTAGATGACTGATTTTTCTCTTCAACTTGCATATTTGTCGGCTGCAATTCACAAATAGGCACTTCATCTCCTTCCTTCTTTGATTCTTCAACCAAAGCTTGTTCTGCTTCCCTTTTTATCATTTTCCTAATGTGGTCCACCATCTTCGACTTTTCGGGCTCCAGTGACGCCACACACTTCAAATGGGAATCAAATGAAACATTGTACCTATAATCATCTGGCATGGTTTGATATTGCTCACGGAGTTTGGCAGCCTCATCTTCACATTGTCTTTTAAACTGTTTGGCATATTCAATGAAGTCCCTTACGACATCACTAACCTTTCCTTCCTCCAGATGCCATAGTTGAATCTGACTTCTCACGACCCATAGACCTTAGAAAATGCAACATCTTTGAAACTTCTGAAAGCTAATACTGAACTCAGCTCTGACCTCTGATGTAGAATCTGTTTTCTCTGTCAAGTGAACTCTGATGGGCACAGGATGGCAGGATCTTGGCTCTGATACCACTGTAAAATACCGGACCAAATTTTTTCGATTTTTGAATTACAATCAGCAATGCAACACACCCGTTAGGGTTAGATAAATCAAACCAGCAGTTACAATATAACTCTTTGCCAAGAATGCGCACTCAATCTCAACAAGAGAGAGGCTGTCATATGGCAAGAGGATCGTCAGTACAAAAAATCAGAACTGCAACTGAAAGTAACTCAACACCAAGTATGTGCTACCCAAACCAGAATGGAATGAGGCGACCATTTGGTGGAGATTTAAAGAAATACAAATGCAACTTCGAATAAACTCAACACCCAGAATGTGCTTTCAAACCCGGAGTGGGAATGGAGCTACCATAGGGCGGAGATGTACGATATTACAATGCAAATCAAAGTAAATAGGCGGCAAGCCAGCCTCTTCCACTTATTCAGTGGGCAATTACAAACATGATAAGCAAAACTGAGAGAAATGCTGACAGTACTACTGTTCAGCTTACAATAAGAAGTAGAATGCCTGCAAGATCAAGGATTTAAGCTCTACAAGTTGCTGCAATAGTAAAGATGTCATCCACTAGGTCAATAATGAATTCCTAACACCCGTCCCTTGCTAATATGAAATTTTCTCAAGTCTGATCTGACAGACCAGCAACATGAATTACAGAACCAGCAATGCATAAACTCAATGAAAAGCTCACAACTCACTCATTTCTCACTCAAATTACATGAAAACTGATGCAAAACACTCTTAAAATGATGGCGCCTAGTTTAGTAATGAAAAAGGGCAGCTAAAAGTGGCTATTAATTAATGGCACGGATCCCAAAGCACTCCAGAAAGTAGGGCTTTCAAGAAATGACGAATTTGCTTTATAAAATCAGAAACTTCATTAAAAATCCCACAAATTTGCAAGTAAGGTCGCCCCAAGTAGAGAAGATGATATGACCAACACCCAGAACAATATCTTTTTTTATTTTTGATATATGAATGAAACTTCGAATCAGCTATGATATTCAGCAACATCCAGAATATGACAGAAATGCAAGTACTCAGCTACAAAATGCAAGATCATCAAAACAATGCAAAACCTCACTACAAATTCACTCAAAACAAGCAAACCTCTCTACTAGGTGCTATCTCTCAAGCACGAAGTCGAGCCCAAGCTAGGAGGCATTCATTCCTCGAAGCAATCCAGCAACCATTTCGGCAGCATAACAATACTCAAGATATCAGATACCCAAATGAAGACCCAAGCTCTCCTTTTATAACTTTGTGAAAACTCTCCAGAAGCTTCTAGAAACCCTAACTTTCAAATTTGAACTGTCTTCTTTTCCCTCCAATTTGGGCGCCCCCTTTCTCAAGGTTTAATTTAACTTTATTTTAAAATCTTTTCCTTCATAAAAATGCGTCCTTTTCTCCAAGTAATATTTTTGACTTTAGAAATATAAAATATTTCCTTCATGAGACAATACCCCTCAAGGTCCCCTTCTTTAAAACAACTTAAAGTCATAATACTAGGACAAGGGGTTATTTTATAAAATAAAACATTATTGTCTTTAAAATACTTATTCCTCCAAAATGAACCCCTTACGCCAAAATTCAGAATTACCCAATGAACTGCCAGAAGAGGAAAGTTGACCGAGCTGGTGCTGACTGGACCACTGCCAAAAATAGGATTTACTAAAAATAGTAAATTTGGAAAGTTGCTTGGAATGCAATGCATGCGCCACCATTGCGAAGCTCTTTGAAAACCCAGAAGGAATCTAGAATCCGAACACCCAAACTCCAACAAACAAAACCCTGAATCTTCAAGAGAACCCGCCAAACAGTCGAAAACCCTAATTCTGCCTCTGACTAGCCGACAGCACCCCGGGGATAAAAGGCCATCAATCACTGAAAGGAGCAATAAGTAAAATGGGGATTATTATAACAAAGCATATCTCAAATCAAAGTTTCAGTTCCTTTGCTAGAGATGATGAGGATCGATGAACATAGGGATAGGGCACTGGCCCTTATTGGTGACACTACAACAAGTTCTTCCAATATTGCAGATAATGTTGGTCAACAAGTAAAGGAGAAATGAAAAGTAAACAAGGTTGAGAATAAAGATTCAAACTATGAAACGCTATAGGTATATTTAGGAGTCGCGTTGAACAAATGTCCATCTCAGGTAGACCCATTTTATGCCACATTGTTGATAAATGATAAATTGGTAAAAAATTGCATGATTGATTCTGGTGTGCCAATAAATGTTATGCCAGTAATAGTCATGAATCAATTGGGTCTACAAGTTAGCAAGTCTTATGGGATTGTGCTTTGCCATGGTTTCCAAAGAAGTGCCAGTCATCGGTATTATGAAGAATGTTGAGTTCAAGCTAGTTGCAGTCCTAGAAAAGACCTACAACATGGATGCCATAGTGGTGGACATTGAGGGATGTAACTATCAAGAAGATGGTCTACAACCATGGGTGGGAGTATATAGACGGATTCAACCTATGCCC
>VDFB02303871.1:0-15748 GCA_007258455.2 Sequoia sempervirens | reverse complement strand
CTTAATCACAGCTAAGCACTGAAAAACTAAATTTTCTTTCCCAGTTTTTTAAATCTCTGAATTTCTTAATCCTCATTATTATTTCTTGGAAGCAGGTGAAGTGAAAACAGATAAAGAAGAAAAACTGAAACAGTGATGAAATTTCTCCTTTCTAACTGTACAACCTTCACCTTCAGCCCCCATGCTATGCATTACACAACCACTCCTTTAGCTTTACACTATCCTCTTCATTTCGACTTTTTTTTGTCCTCAGAATTGAGAGCCATGGGGCCCTCACCCTTTATATATATATAATTCAAAAAACATTACCATCTTTTTCAATTCCCATGAGGGCCCTCACCCTTTATATATATAATTCAAAAAAGATTACGAGATTTCTCAATCCCCACGAACTCCCATGTAGCCGCTCAGCTTGGAAGCTTTACCAATTCTGCTCTTCATCCCAATTCTCAATTTCAAAAAAAAAAAAAAAAAAATCCTATAACTTATAGGATAATTTATTAGAATTTATATTTATATTATATATTACTAAGTTACCGAATTGCCTCATTGCCCTGCCGATTCTGGGAACGGTATGTCCCGGAATTGGGTACGTCTTGGAATCCCTACAAAATTAGACAAGGTTCGGGATTTTGCACCTAAAACACTTCCACCTTTCGTTGGACGAACCCCAACATTTCCAACAGTCATGTTGCGATTTTGAGGCAATCCCAAGGCGTTTGGCAAAGAATTCAATTTTTTTTTTTAAAGTCATACTCGTAACAATTTTGTTTACTCCTGTGTTCGTTTTTCTCCTACATTTCACTGCCATCGACTGCAAAAATAAACCATTTCACCGCTTTCGACTGCAAATGGAAGCCATTTCACCACAATATGTCGCAGCTTGGACAAAGCAAAGCAGACTTGTCGCAATTTTGGATGTGATTTGGCACCCTCAATCCACAAGAAAGGGAATCGATTTTCCCTAATTCAAAGTTAATATTTCTTCTAATAAAAAATGTTTAATCATTTATTTATTTACTTATTTTAATTTTTTCTTTGTTATTTAAATTTATTATGATTTATTTTTAATAGTTTGATTTACATTTTTCCTTTCTATAAAACGTAAAAAAAATGTCCAATCCCATTATAATTTCATAATTATAAATTATAATTTTAAATTTTAATATATGTATTATTATTTATTAACATAATAATATAATTATTATTATTATATATACATATTTAATAATATTAAATAAATATAATTGTTTCATAATATTATTAAATATATAATATAATAATTCAATTTGTATTTATAATTTATTATTCTAATATTGTGTAGTTTAATTTTAAAAATTTATTGTAATAGGTGTGAATATTAAATTGTTTATTATTATATTAATATAAAATAGGTTATAGACTTATAGTTAATTAATTATTAATTAAATTTTTTATTGATAATTTATTTTTAATATTGTATATAGTAATATTATTATATAATATATTATAAATGTATATATGTTACAAGTAGTACTGATTATATTGTAAAGTATAACTATACAAACTTTTAATTTTTAAATAACAAACTAAAGACATTAAAGTCGGTTAATGTTTAATTTTAGCTCTGTAAAATATGTAAATTTAAATATTTAACATCCATTGTTTAATAATTGTTTTCGAAATTCACACAAAATATATAATTTGGCAACCAATACCAGGCTCCATATTGGCTGGGCCACTTTTTAAAACCCCAGCCACCACCTTTATGGAGACATGTATGAATGATAGAACAAATTTGAGGCGGTTGAACATTTGTTTGGATATGCAATATTTGTAAAGTGAAGCATACTTGTTCGTACAGTGGGGTGAAAGCCCATTTTTGTGCCATTCCCAATCAAGGAATCAAAGCATGTCGAGGAAAAGATGGTAAAGGGTTACAACCTAATCAAATGGTTGAATATATTAGAGAGCAAGTGGAAGCAGATGCAAGATTTTCCCATGGCACAAACCACCCTTTGACGAGAGAAAGGGGATCAAGGAGGCCTCTTGTTTCTCCATCTCATAGTGCCTTTACTAATGTCATGGTAGAGAGCCACCCATTTTTTAGTAGAATTCAAGAACTTGTTCGTGTAAAAAGAAGCAAGGGGCCATTAGAGAGAGCAATTCAGAATGACACTAAAGAGATTGCAAATCAAATCGTCGCAAGATGTCTTTATGCAAACAGTTTGTCATTCAACGTTGTTCGATCACCATATTGGCAGCATATGTTGAGAAAAATAAGCAATGCTCCACAAGGAAACACAAGACCAAGTTATGAGGTGTGTAGCACCTTAGTAGCAAAGGAGGTAAAACATATAGAAAATGCATTGGCTCCCATTAGATATTCGTGGAAAAAATCAGGGGTGTCTATTGATTTTAATGGATGAAGGATGCCAAAAATCAGCCATTAGTCGATGTGATTGCAATGTGCCCTAATCGGGAAATGTTTTTGAAAGTCATGGATTGTGAGGGATAGGTGAAGGATGAACAATTTACTGCTGACATCCTTATACAATGCATTCAAAATGTGGATCCTAAAAATGTTGTCCAAGTAATAACAAAAAACACAAAGAATTGTAGAGTTTCAAGTATGTTGGTTGAGATGTGATTTTCACATATATTTTCAACAAATATGGGTACTAATAAGACCAACCCCAATCCCATTTGTGTCTTCAATAATCTTGGTGAAAAAAAAGTATGGGGCCATGAGAAAAGACTTATCAAGAATAGGTATCCAATTCCTTAGATTGATGAATTACATGGTGCAATCTATATCTCTAAAATAAACCTTAAATCAAAGTACCGCCAGATAAGAGTTTGAGAAGAGGATGTTCATATGACCAGTGTTGAAATACGCACAAAAAATTCAAACTGGTGGCAAGTGACTTGCTGAATAACTCATTCCCAAATTTTTAGTAAAACTCGTGACAATTTTCAAAAGAAAATGCACGAAAAAATGTCTTAGCAATTAAACGTCTAAAATAAGTTTAGAAACACCAACGCAAAACATTAATCTTATTTAAATGCATTTTGGCTCTTCCTTTTGCAATTTAGTAGTGATGCAATGAGGGCACAATGTGGGCAGGACACGAAAATTAGCATTTATCAAAGGTTTTAAACTTTTATGAACACTGCAACATTTATTAATAACTTTTGTCTTCCTCTATTAAATGGAAACTTTTGCATTCATCTATCATGATCATTATACAACATAATAGATCAAGAAACCTTACCATTTTTTAGCACCAAGCATGAACAGTGCCCAATGATGGAGTAGAGTCGTAGGCATCATATAGGGTTTTATTATTTATTTAATGACTTGCAACTGTTATATATATTCTTCACAAACAATATCCAACATCTCACATTTTCAGGATTCTTTGTCGTCATTATTTATTAATTTAATATATAGTTAATCTCATAAAACATTACTCTCTTTTCTACAACATTGTATTAAGTTGCAGTTATCAAATCTACACTAGGTTCAGTAACGTCTTCTTAACCTCATTAGATTATTTTTATGCCTTAGGGTTTACTCTTACCGTTATGCATAACTCAGGCAATCCATGTATCATCATTAGGGAAACGACATCATGTCTCTAGACTGAATATTTCTTTCATTGTCAAACAAGGACCTTCATTCTAAATATCATTATAATTATTTTTGGTTTGGACTTGATATCCACATAATTCAATAAAATATCCTCATGCAACATCAATACCTAGAAAGTGTCAGTACTTAAAAAGTAATTCACAATTGATTCTAATCCACTTTTAATAGAGGACTGCTATTGGTTCTCTTAATTTATGAGACACAAATATCATTCATCTCTGAATCAAGACCTTATGACATTATAACAAGGAACATGATACAACCCTATTTAAGGTTAGTAAAACTAAAACTGTAAAATCATTATAACCCATGTGCACAGTGCTCCCATTAACAACGATTATTGGATATGCAAGGCATGGATCTACAAACTTTAGCAAGAATGCACATGGTCTTATTAGGCAAATACAAAAAATTGATGTTAACAATTATTAGAAGACCTTGCATCACAAATCCATCATCAATGGTGCTCACAGTTTCAAATTACTCAGGAATATTGTTGAAGATTTTGTTGATCTGAAGACAAATTCTAATACCATATAGATAAGCATAATAACCAATTATTTGACATCTTGTGACAATGAATATCTTTACAAGGTGGAGACCAAACTCTAATGACCACACAACAGTTCTATAAAGTTATAAACAATTTTTCCCCTTAATGCATATCACAGTAACAACGACCACAGTCAAGAAATCCATGACAAAACTTTTCGGAAATCAAAGATAGTTCTATGACATCATTCAATGTAACTCCTTATGATTACTTGAATAACAGAGGACCTTTAACATCAATCATCTCCTTTGCTAGATAGTTTGCTACCAATTGCTCATTCTTGTCACATGCCAAGAATGCTTCAATAACAACAGCACACTCAAAACCCATGGCTTCCAGATGAGCAAAGTTTTATTCTATTTGTCTTGTTAATAAATATAATTATTGAGGGTATGGAGGGGAATAAATGCTTGAAATCTCAATGTTCAATCATTGCTGCAGCCAGGAAGAAGTTCTCAAAATCTCCTATAAGTTGCTGACTTTTGTATTCCACATCTTACCCATATTGCTAACTGCATTTCGTGTCATCATCAATCAAGAAATTTAATTCTATCCTTAGTAGAGTTTAGAAAAAGTACACAGCTTTCACAATATACATGCTCAAAACTTAATTTACTACATTCCTAATAGTTGTGAGTTGTGACTGTTCTGGTTATCTCTTTATGAAAATGCATTATGAAAAAAGGTTTAAAATTTAAATGCACGACTTTGTTATTAATTTTTTATGTTGTCTCCCTTTTGCTCGGTTTCTTTCGTATTTAGATAAACGAATATGGATTCTGCAAGTAAAAAAACTGGTGGCTAACCAAGGGATCCTTGCTGGAAACATGGGACGCCAGGTGCAGTGCAAGGAGAGGTTATTTGTATTCATTGCACCAAGTCAATGAATGGTGGCATAAATCGACTCAAATACCATCTTGCACGAATCCCTTGCCAAGATGTTAGGCCATGTACAAAAGCTAGTGCAGAGGTTAACAGGGAGGCGAAAGCACTCCTTAGAGCATTTGAGCAAAGGAAGGTAGATAAAAAGAGAACAACAGAGGCAATGGCAACCCCAATCCCAAATTTCAATACTACAAGGTCATAGGGAGATATGTGGGGCTCTTCTTCTACTGGGCCATGGATACAGGGATAAGGAAGTGTGAGCAGCCACAATTCTAGCTTTTATGTTCCTTGTAATACTCCTAGTGCACAACCTTCATTGGAAGGTACTACATGGAATAGAGAGTTGCAACATGAAGCAAAGTTGGCATGTGTGAGATTTAGTACTACAACAATATTCCATTCAATGTTGCTTCTAGTCCTTATTGGGAACAATTGGTCAATACATTGACTGTGGCAGGTAAGGGGTTCAAAGCCCCAAGTCGTCATGAGTTGTGCAGGCCATTATTGGAGAATGAAGTCCAAAACACACACCGACTAGTGGAGGAATAAAGGAGAATTTGGGAAAAGAATGGTCGCACCATATTATCTAGTGGGTGGACGGATGGCAGAAATAGGACACTCATCAACATTTTAATGGCTTTAAGGGGACAATTGGTATTTCTAAAATCGATTGATGCCTCCAATGAAATAAAAAATGCATATACCTTGTGCAACATGCTGGATGAGGCGATGATGCAAGTGGGAGTTCAAAATGTCATTCAAATTGTGACTGACAATGCAGTTGCATGTGTAGCAATAGGTAAACTTCTATACGTGAGGCACCCAAAATTATTTTGGCGCATTTGTGCTGCCCACTACCTTGACTTGCTCCTTGAGTCCAAACTAAGTTGGGTGAAGAATGTGGTTGATGGAAGGAAAATCCCAAAGTACATCTACAACCACACATGGGTCCTAAGTCTCATGAGATAGCACGTTGATGGTAAGGATCTTGTGCGATCAGGAGTCACAGGCTTTGCTACTAATTTCCTCACCTTGTAGAATATATTAGCTACATTACCCAACCTTAAGCACATGTTTGTGAGTGAAAAATGGTTGGAGAGTCCTTTATTGTAGGAAGGTTGAATCCGAGAACATCATGAAGACCATTTTTTACGATAGATTTTCCAAAGTCATGGAGGAGATCATCAATGTAAGTTTTCAAACTTCGATTGATGATTTATTTTTTTACTTTCTAACATTACAATTTGCTGATTTAGTTAAATGTTTTATATTTAGGTGTTAGAACCATTGGTTAGAGTTCTACGATTGGTGGATGGGGATCAAAACCCCATGGGGTATCTATGTGAGCCATGGATAAGGCCAAAGAGGTAATTTAGCATTTATATGGGTGAAACAAGACCAAATATGAACCCATATGGCGCATAATTGATTGGAGGTGAAACCGACAACTACACCAACATATTCATGTTGTACTATTTGAAACCCAAGTTTTATTTCTCCCCTACTTTCAAAAGAAATATAGAGGTTCTTGTTGGCTACAACACATGTATTGAGAGATTGGTTGATGATAATAAAATTTGAGATCTCACACTTGATGACATACACAGTTATAATAAGGCCGAAGGGGCACTGTTTTCTTCCAATTTTTGCATTCATAGGTGAGACCATTTATTTTAATTTTAAGTTTATTAAAATCCTTACAAAGTTATAAATGGCAATTGTTATCCTTGAAGATTTGTCGAGGGAAGATTATGGTGCCACAACACCTAATCTTCAAAAGCTTGCCATTCGCATTTTATCTCAGCCTTGTAGTGCTTTTGGTTGTGAGTGCAACTGGAGTGTCTTTCAAGCCATTCACACAAAGAAGTGCAATAGGTCGACTCAAAAGTGCAAGACTAGCCGTGTCTACGTCTAGTACATCCTTCGACCGCATGAAAAGAAGGTAGAAGGGCAAGGCTCACATGAAGCACTTGACCTTGATGACATTTATCCATATTCAAATAGGATTGTTGAGTCTAATGATGTCGATGTGGAACCATGATTAAATGATGATGAGTAAGCTGATTTTGAGAGGGAGGCACCTGAATGGGAAGCAAAAGTGGCAGCATATGAGGAGGTAGAAGGCGAGGTTCGTCAGCCAACAAAGGTAGTTTCCTCACATACAGAACTTGATCATATCACTATGAATGAGGCACTTGTTGACACTCCTATTGAGGATATTGCACCTATACCATCTACTTCAACAACACCCACACAGCGGAAACAAACTTTTTTGAGTTTTAGTCATAGAAGAAATTTATGATCTACAATTTTCATTGATACCGAAACTTCCAGTTGATATGCATTCAAAAGTTGAGAACTTGTTTTTTGGTCTATGATATGTATTAAACTCAAATTTTGATTTATATGTGATGGAAATCGGTAATATGTTGAATGCTCTACAAATTCAATATATATGTGTTTTTCAAGAATATTTTTAAAAAATATATGTATTTTCAAATGTTTGATAAATTTGTCGAGTTTATGTCAAGCCCTGAGTTTTTAAAAATTTTGGGTCCACGGAGTTATTGTCGAGTCTGAGTTTTACAACTATGCATAAGACAGCCTTCAAGTGTCAATATAGACACTATGCATTTATAGTCATGCCATTCAAGTTGACTAATGCTCCTGCTACTTTTCAATCACATATGAACCAATATCTTGCAAGTTATTTTCTATTGTTCTCATTCTAGCCTTTGTATGCTCACCTTGCTCACATCGAGAACTTGGTGATCAAAAGGAGCTAAGATTTGAGTTGATTGTAGAAGGAATCAATAGATTTGAGCTAACACTTCAGCTAGGGACATTACACTTCTCTAGTATAACCTTCTTGTCCACAATAGGTTCTTCCAAGTTAGATGCTCTATCATTCATCTCTTACCACAAAATTGCTACTCAAAGTTGGCAAGCACTATAAGCATCTATAAAATATCCAACTACAAAAATAAAGCATTAAAGGATCTCTATGCATCTCAACAAGTTGTGGATGAGAAAATATTGAGATCCACTTCATCAATTATATTCCATGTTCAAAATACTAAAGCAATCAAGTCTCCAAAATGAACATGCTAGCATTACATCATGACCTTCCAATCCCTTGTTCGAGCAATTTCCTTCACATGGCTTCCTTTCTAATGATTCACATGAGAGATTTGCATCCTTCCTGCCCGACACTAATAAACAACATGGCTTACTTTCTTCTATTGTGTAAATTCAAGAAGTTAGTCTATAAAATCATGAAGTAGTAGTATATTTTACACAATACAAATTTGGCCATACCGGTAAGTTGGTAACTCCAAATAAATATTATGCCACTGACTTATAATATCCAATCTATTATAGCCTTCCACATTTATAATGTTTGGAACAACGTTGAGAATGCTAGCATGTTTCAGAGTAGCTATGTCTCACGAGTACATCTTATGGATTGAATGATGTCAAATTCCATTCAAAACCTCCATCAAGCAAAGAATAGATTTATCACACAAGGCAACAATAAAAAATTGCCCACAAATACATCAATGTGCAACACAGCTAACTTTGCTCAACACTCAATCAAATATATTATTTTTGTCTTACACTTTTCACAATCTTTGTCAAACCAGTAAACAACATTCAAAAAGCATTTTAGCTACTTAACTTCATCAAAACTTGTCACCCCTAAAATTTTAATTTGTTCACTATAACATAAATAATAAAATAACCACCATTGTGCCATCTTATGGCATGAAAGTGTGTAACTTATTATCCAAGTGCCTTATTTAGGAAACTGATAAGTTTAGGTTTCACAACCCACAACCCAAAACAAATAATTGAATGTAACAAGTAGATCTCCACAAAATCCAAACTATAATCTTTCTTCCATGTTTCTAGAACAAACCCATCTATATAAAGGGTAATAAATTTAAAAAGACAAGTACATTTGTACAAAGAGAGGATCCTCAAATGACCTGCATTGTGAGTTAAGAATGACAGAATGTCATAGCCAAATGACTTGACATCACCATTGGCAAAAGTGCTTCAAACTGCTAAATAGAGTCAGAGAGATGAAGTTTATGAGTCGCACCTGCATTTTTTGTTGCTAATTTTATCAAACAATACCAGGATATTGCATGCTGCAAGTCACACTCAACACACTATTAGGTTCAACATCCATCTTTGCATCGTGAATGACAACTAAGCTATGTTGCAGCCAGTGCCTACATGTATAATAGATGAGCAATCTATGTCCAGTGGGCATTCTTGTCAATCACATTGTAGTTCAAAAAACTCGCATCTGGTAAAAACTCAACATACCCAATTTCGGCTCTGATTCAATGTCTAGGCAAAACTTAGAAAAAAAACTAAAATACTTAAATTCCTTAATCAAATGTAGTTGTGAGTGACAAAGAAGATCAAATGCAGTTAAATAGACCTTGTAGCTAACAATGTGTTTGTCGGTCACAAATACATGGGGGAAGGTGACGGATAAAAACAGCATGGGAGAAAAAAAACGCGGTTTGGAGCTTAGGGAGGTGGCAATGGCAGTGGCAGTAATTGGGGAATTATTTTTGGCTGGAAACTCCAGCTGGTGAACACACCCACCATTTTGACAGCCTTCACAATTTTTTGAAAACCACTAAAGATAATGTCACAGACGCTATCTTCAGATGGCAATGCATGGGCCTTCAAATGGAGGAGGACCTCTTCATACAAACACAGTTTTTAAGCATAAAAGTGAAGAGTAAAAACATCAGACCATTGTTCCATGGAATATAGCTTGCAGTATATTTTGCATGTTTCCAGTATTTTGGGGCAGCCACGAGGCTGCAACTGCAGCTCAACATGACTCTGTGGTAAGGAGTCATTGGATTCCTACGAGCATTGATAGGTACTTGCAGTGAGAACTAGCATTAAGGTGCAGGCAAGTAAATTCTCACCTTACTCGGTTTCAGAAATAGATCCCCAGTTAGGTGGGCAAGAGTTTTTTGATCTAAGAATCACAATTTGTTTGAAATATTACTTCATTTCCCTCATAAGGATTTGTATCATTATGTAAGATCGCTTTGGGACTGATGATTGTTGTCGTTATTGTTTTTGTTGGTACTACCACCCTCAAAACTTTAATGGGATTCATACATGAGGATGATGCATGTCAGGGATTTCCCCAGAGGCTAATCATCCTTCAGCAGATATTCAGCATCAGTTGAGCAAGGGCTGCAATGGAAAAGGACATAGTTGACTGAAAGATTGATGCTGTTCATTGAAAAATGTCTACCATGGGGTGGAATATCGGAATATGGCAACCAAGTGAATAGGAAGCTGCTGTAAAACATATCATGAGATTTCCTCAACATCAAGGAGTATGCAATTTGGTGATAGTAGCAAAAATTCAGAAAGCAGAAGGTGCAGAAATGCAACCAAACAAAAGAAACATGATGTGGTTGGTCTTGAGGCTCCCCATGAAACACTAGTAGATCCTTCCGCTCATTTCAGGGTCCTTAGAATTTCTTCAATCATCATATCAGCACAGTTATACTGCTTCATCTTCAAAAAAAAATCTTCACAAGGAGCTTGAACCGAACAAAGACATCAGCCCTAAAAATTAAAGTATTGTCTTAATTTACTATCATGCTCCAAAAAATTCTCCTTGAGCATATTAGTGCAGCCTTTTGAATCAACTAGATAACAACAATTGTGGAGCTCTTTGTCATGATTCATAGGCATGACAGACTACACATTTAATGTTATCTAGTTTATATCTACTCTGTCAAAAGAGTTTTTATCCAGATAGATTCTGTCGAAACTGCTCTTGTGATTTATAGAGAGGTAACAAGAAGATTAGGTTCAAGCATATAGTTAAAGAGCTTCAAACACAATTAACATGCCATGGTTGATATTGAATTGCCTCCTGGAACACCATAGCAGAGCCTTCAACCCAATTCAATGTCACACAATTAATGTTATCCAGTTTATTATCTACTCCATCAAAAGTGTTCTTATCCAGATAAACTCTGTTGAAAGTGAAACTGTTCTTGTGATTTATAAAGAGGTGACAAGAAGATTAGGTTCAAGCATATTGTTAAAGAGCTTCAAAGGCAATTAACATGGCATGGAACACCATAGCAGAGCCTTAAGCCAAATTCAATGTCCTTAAACTTTCTTAGCTCATATCTGTAGGTTTATGCTTGTTGATCTCAGAAAAAATCTTCATAATATGCTAAGTATGCTGTCTTACTCAGGAGAGATCCCCTAGTGCAACTCCAGTGTAGACTTTTGAATCAAGTGCTTCAAAGTTTGCAGACTAGGACTCAAAGAGTACTCAGCAACCCAAAAATTTACGACTCGGAGAGTACTGTGGCAAAACTTGGCAAAACTCAGCAACTCAAAAAAACACTTAAATTTTTTCTTTTTTGATTTTCAAAAACCATTAACTTAATGTAAACTACAACTACAAAATGTATCAAATGAGTTTGGTGGGGGTTTGGGGAGCAAGGCCCCCAATGCGGTCGAGGAGCACCACCCCTCATGGGTTGGGGGCCTAGGGGTTGAGGGGCACAGCCCCTACCACCAAGCCCAATTGAAAACCTTCAAAACCACACAAACCTTTGTGGGCACACCATTTTCATAATTTTTTAAAAGAAAAACACCAAAGCTTATAAAGCCAAAAGAACAGAGCTTTTGGAGTGTTTTAACCCATGATTTTTTCCACAATTTTGACATATTGCTGGCATGGCGAGTCAACTGGAAAAACTCGCCAACTTTTTGGCGAGTCTCAGCAAGTACTTGCCAAAAATTCAACGATTTTTTCCAATTCACTCGGCAAAAAAGCTTGGCAACTAAACCCTGTGAGTACTCGTGGAGCAAAAGAACTTGCAAATACTTGGCAATTTGCTGAGTTTGCGAAGGATGAAGTGCGCTACAACATTTGCAGAACTGCTCTCCTGCTTAAACATATAATGTTATCTAGTGTATTCTCTGCTCTAGTTATTTGTTTTCAAGTCCCAGTGTATTCTATTGAAACTGCTCTCATGAATTTAAGAGAGGTAACAATAAGAATAGATTCAAGCATAATGGAATTCGTAAAAGCCCATTGAAGATGTAGATACATAACCACCTCCAAAAAACTAAAAAATATAACTAGACCTTCATTTGGAAAACTTATACATTCTAGTCCTAAATCGCTGCAAGATTGTTGGAAGACAGCATCTGCTCTTCTCTGTACAAATACCATTCTAGACAAACAGGTAGAAGCTCCCATTTCTTTGATGGGATTTAACAGGTTGAAATATTTCTTATTCGGAAAACCATGTAAGCTTGAGCACATGCAGGAAACATCCAGTATCCCTAGAAAGATATGGTTTGATCATTCCGATTAGAGGTTTCTCAAGCTTCTTTGTTGTTGTGTACAGTTCTGTGAGACAGCTTTCCCAAACTCAAAAAAGCCACCTCCTTTAAGTTTATTTTCCCTTGCAATGACTTTGGCATGACCTCAAACAGAGTTGATGTCATGAAGGTTGGTTAATCTCAACAGTATACTAAGAAGATGAATGAAAGGTTGCCTAGAAGAGAGAAGTGCTAGATTTGACTATCTTTGAAAAAAGCAAAATGGAAGGCCTTAACAGTTGTAAAAAAACAATAGTTAATTCAAATTGTGATGTGTTTACTTGGGCACAATATATAACTTGAAGCCACAATTAAACAATCAATCAAACTAACTTTATTAGGGTAAAATATTTTACCTGTTTTGTCTTCAAAATTAAATTAAATTGTGACACTTAGATGACTATACAGAAAAGTTTGTTAGACTTCACAATCCTTACAATCTCAAAATTAACACATAGAACAATTCTACATATATTGATACTGATGCCAATATTACGAAGGAATGCAACAAGAATTATCAAAGTACAGTGTATCTTAACACTGATTGACTGGTATGAAAATCCAGAGTGCAACTTACGGGTTATCCTCGCTTGAGCTCAAAGCAATACTAACTCCACCAGAACTTGTTAACACAAATTGTGCCTGGTGTCCATAGGGGATCACAATCTGCAGCCAAAAAATGAAAGTAACATTTAGAAAACTATAAGTCTCTGCCCATAAATATCGCTTCCAAAATAATAAATGTTCTATACAAATGTCTCTCCCTTATTCACATTTTCTATAAATCAAAATCTCTAAATATATGTTCTAAATATTTAAACATATACATAGGAACTCTGAAAGTAAAAAGCCTTTCCATGGAAATTGAAAATATATAAATTATATAAATCAATTACTAGTATTAGATGCCTTCACATGGTTAAGCGAATGCACATTAACACATACTCCATCTATTGCCTATGACATAATATCAGAGTTAGATAGGGCATACATTTAGTTCAGATGTATACTTCTCACTAACAGCCACCTTGCGTTGCCTGTTACCCTTTATCTCATAATTTGACCTTTTCAGAGTCAGTACAGCAGGTTCCCAAATATCAAGTGTACCAACCTGCAAAAATTGATAGTTAATGACAGATAAAATAAATAATTTTTATACATCATTCTTCCTAGATCTTGCATGCAACCGAGGAAGCAAATCAACTTCTTCAAAATTCATGATCTGCGTTGAGGGCCAAAAAATGCCTCTCATATGGAAATCCCCTCCCAGAAGAGAGAATATATAGAGAAACAAATATGGCCAAACACGAAGTACCAAAGTTGTACTATCAACAATCCAACAGTTCTGTAAGATACTTACTGATAACTGAACATCAAATACCGCCTGTCCTGCAAAAAAATAACTCTCTATTTGTTCTTGCATACTGGGCTCTGAAACAAAAGAGAGAATAGTGAGACAAGTTTTCCCACCAATAAAGAATAGTACATGTGCATTTCATCCAAAAACAAATGAAGAAAAGAAATTTTGAAATCACAGTAAAAACAAGGAGAACCACCATTTCCCTTGCACAAATATCCATTCAAAATATAATAATATTGATTATTGCTGATAGAACAGGCAAAAGAACATGCCTAATGTTAGACAAAGGTTCACTATCAAGAAGGATACTCCCAGAAACACTTCAACCTTTAAATGTTTTCATTGGCTACACTTGCAGAATACAAACAGAACCTTGCTCAAATTTAAAAGCTTAACCATACCAGTACAAGATAACACGTAGATGAATACAATGATGTAACCATCTTACAGACCCCCAGGCAGGGACACCAGATCACAATTGTCCACTATGATAGACTCACCTTCAAAGGTTCAGTTGCTAATAAATATCTTCCTAATACCTGAACTTACTTTGGTTTCAGAAGTAGCCAGCAAAACAACAGACAGACAAATGAACATGCACTGGTATGCATTGCATATATGTAATAGCCTAGTAGTGGAATAATTAAGAATCTGGATTCACCATTTAAATTGAGCAAAGAAGTTTAGCATTATATAAATTTAACAAACGATACACATTGGTAAAGGGTGTCAACATTTCATGTACTTTGATATGAATGCTATGTTTTTGCATTCCTCATTTCAACAATTCAATATATTGATTGGATTGAATGCTCAAACACCAAAATTTAAAAAACTTCTTGAATTAGTTTCTTTACAATTATCACTCTTTAAAAAATTTATGGATGGAAGTTTGCAGAAGAGAAGATAACATTGAAATACATTGCTTTCCCATTTACTGGATCCAATTTCAGAAATTCACAATAGCCAAGTTTAAGATGGAATGATATATGATAAGGTTCTATATACTAACATTTTCCTTGGTTACATGGCTGAAATCCCTAGAAAGAGAACAGTTGCAAAATTAATTTCCAAAAAACCCACAGCTCTTTCATGTTGCAACAATGATTAATACAGATAGCTCTCAATACTGTCCTCAACATAATAATCTTATTTCATTAAACCTTATCAAAGGATTCAAATAACCACCTCTGTCTCAACTTGGGATCCATTGATAGTGTGTGATAGGAAAACATAGCATTTTATCCTTTTCCATGTCAATTCATGATTTCATCGTATCTTAATCCAAAGGAATCAAAGTATAGCCAAGCTTACCACAAATTATTTTGTTCTGATCATTTGCAAAAACCTTGACTAGGTCACCCTGCAAAGAACTAAGCTTTGTCAATACAAATAAGAAATTTAAAAAAAAAAGATTAAATCAATGTAAACAAAAGATCAAAGTAGGATTTGCTACAAAGAGAATTTCATTTTATTTTATTTTTGCATGGGCCAAGAATACCAAACATTAAAAAACAAGAAGATATTTTCTATTTAAATCTAATAGATAACCATTTTAGTGCAAAACATCATTTATCACAACTGTTGTAAGTTTTCATTTATAGTATTTGCACTTATATTTTAAGTTATCAATAATAATTCAAATCCTACCGTTATGTGGGTTTCAATGATAAAGATATTAATGTTATGCACATGCCAAATGCACCTTAGTCTTACAAAATCTTAATCTTCCAAAAGTTGTAATTGTACAATGTATACATATAAAAGTGTACACTGCATCTTCCATTAATTGATTTATTACTGGATTGAAATGTGCTCAACCACATCACAGTACTCTTGAGTAGGTGGCATAGCTTGCGTTATGTCCCTCTTCTGTCAAACACTTGGTTATCTCATATTGACCCATCAATAT
>VDFB02303870.1:112630-143480 GCA_007258455.2 Sequoia sempervirens | reverse complement strand
AGTGGTTCATGTAAACTTTGTGTTACATCCGTTATTTAGATTGCATTGTTATTTTGTTTATCATTGGTTGAGTGATCTATAAGACTTTGCGCTTATAATCATTCATGCTCATGCATGTTCTTGTTGGATAATCTATAAGACTTTGTGCTTATAATTATTCATTCCATTGGATACTTTTTCGAAGGATCTACAAGACTTTGTGCTTGTAATCGTTCGTGCTCGTTGACATTTTGGTTGGATGATCTACAAGACTTTGTGCTTGTAATCGTTCATGCTGCTCGAAGAATTGTTGCGTCTAAGAAGACTTTGTGCTTCTAACGTAGCAAACGGTACGTTTATGCAGATCCGACCCTGATAAAGCTACGGAACGACTTTGTGCCTTCGTGAGCTTTCCCATTTTATTTTCTTTTGTTTGTTGTTAATTACTTCTGGTATCTCTACGCTTCGCTTTGACGAGATAGAGATATTGGCATTACTGCTGGTTGTTAGTTTTTAGTTATCAAGAATTCGGAACTTCCAACACGTGAAACATTGTAAACATCTTCTCTGAAAAAAGAGAGAAGTATGAATGTAACACACCCCCCCCACTCCGTGACTTTCGTGTACATTGTGTAATTATTTTTGTGATTTACTATTGTTTCTCTTAGCAGTAAGAAGGGCGCCTCCCCTTTCCGAGAGGAGAGATTCACATCTCACATAGCTGTGGCTGAAGTCCAAGTTGTGTAATCTGTCGAAAGTTGATTACATAATTTTCACCCAACAGTTTTTTGGCGACTCCGCTGGGGAACCTACATACGCAATCTGAGCCTCACGCTTCGGATTGAAGTAGATAAGTTTCCATTTTCTTGCTGTTCTTTTGTATATTGTTAACTCTGTAACACCCTTTGTATTCAGATTTACATTCTGGCGGACCGAATATATACAAGAGGATTGAGGGCTCAAGGAATAACAGATCCACTCTTTGAAGAGTTGCTGCAACGTGATTTCCCATTTACTCTTCCACGAGCAAGGTCACCATTGCAGCGGGCTATAAGCTTCCCTCCACGTAGCCAAAGATCTCCAATCCCAAGTGTTTGGTCAGTTTATCGCAGACGTCTTGTTCAAGCACCTGCTGTGCAACCAGTCATGGCCGCACCACCTGCAGGACCGTGGGGAAATGCTTTTGGTCCCCTCCGTTTGACTCCACCTTTACACGAACTCCCCCGTGTATCCAGGAAGCATCTTCCAAAATTTCAAGGTGATGGCAAACAACACCCCGATGAGCACATATCCGCATTTTACATAGTATGCGGTGTTCTCGGCATTGAGCACGAAGACGTTTCTGTCAGACTATTCATTGAATCCCTTCAAGGGATTGCAGCCGAATGGTTCTTTACTCTTCCCAATGCTTCCGTCACCAATTGGGCTACTCTTCGCACTAAATTTGAAGAAAGGTTTAAGCCTGCCGAAGATTCACATGCTTTATTGGCGCAACTCACCACCATGCGTAAAGAAGCTCACGAGCCTATGCGCGAGTTTGTGGCAAAATTCAATAAGTTGGTGACACGGATCCCCAATGATGCAAGACCAACGGATCACAACCTGAAATGCTTCTTCATTAACACCCAATTACCCAAGGTAAGTTTCTACTTGCGTAGGGAAAATCTTGCTAATGTTGCAGCAGCCCAGCAATTGGCTACCAGTCTAGAGGACGACATGATCCTTGCTGGAGAAATCAGGATGGGAACTAACGGAAATAAAAGGATGCAAGCCTCAGGATCTTCAGCATCCAACGCTAATGCTCCCACTGCCAGCTCAAATTTTACAGATCCCATGGTCCAAAGGTTGGCAAATGAAGTTCTGTCTCTTAAGAAGCAGGTGTCGAACAATAACAATGGTAACAACTACAAAGACGTTCCTAGGAGGACTTTTCCTAACTATGCTGGCAACAAAAATCAGAATCGTCTCCCAGCACCTCCAGGACGACTTGCTCTTGAAGCCCCGCCTGCTAACAATGCCGCTGGGTACTATGAGACTGAACAAAATGATTATGCTCAGCCCGAATATCCTGAAGAAGAAAATGCCGATCTCTTCCAAGAAGAAGAAATTGGATCGGCTGGCGACTCCAAGATCAGCTATTTGCAAATGATGGAAGAAGAAGAAGAAGAAGATGATTTGGTGACTGACGCTTATGCTGTTTTTACGCGGCATCAACAAAGTGAACTTGACAAAGCTCAAGCCGCTGCTGTCCTAGAAAAGGAGAAGCCGCCCATAACGATTGCCAAAAGAGGATCTCCTCTCCCTTGGCAGCCTAAGAAAGCAGCAAATCCGCAAGTAAGTGCACCCCGTTCTTCTTCGTCAACTCCCATTGTTCCTAAAGCTAACCCTCCCGTTCCAAAGACCAGTGTGCCTTTTGTGAAACCAATCGGTGAAGTTACGGCTTCCAACCTACAAAGTTCTTTCCAGGCTTTCGACATCATTGACCATGCCAAGAAAACCAAGGTTCAAATGTCCGAGGCTGAATACCTCAAAGCCAACCCCGACCAATTTGACAGGCTTGTCAAGTTCGTAAATGATAAAAAGATCTCCCCAAGTCAGGATATTCCTCCTAACGTCCCAGTTACTCCTAAACCCAAAGTGTCACAAAGTAACCTCGTATCTAATCCTCCAACTGCTTCTGGACGCATTGATCCATTTTTCATCTCACTACTTGTAAATGGTTTCAAGCTGAGTAACTGTGTCATAGACTCTGGTGCGTCTGACAATGTGATGCCCGCCAAGGTAGCTACTGCGTTAGGCCTTGAGATGACCAAAACCTTCAGCCGTTGCTTTTCCATGGAAAATAAGCAAGTGCCATTGATCGGTCAGATCAAGGATGCCCAATATGCATTCGCCGCATACCCGGAGAAGAAGATAAAAATGACGGTCCTCGTGGCCGATGTACCAGCTTCCTACGGTATACTCCTCGGACGTAATTTCTGCAAGGATGTTGGAGGAGAGCTAAGTATGGATATGTCTGAAGCAAGAATACCAGTAAAAGGTGTGATGCAAAAGCTGATTCCCGAAAAGGAATCAAAGTTTTCAGTTATTGAGTCCAATGATCCCAGAGCTCAGATTTTGTTCGAATCATCAGGCGTGGGAACTTACTACCTACAAACAGATGAGGTAGGAGAATCCTCAACTCAAAATGAGCTAGAAAAGGATGATACTTCGTCAACTTCAGATGAAACGTCATCAAGAGATTTGTCCATCTCCGACCATGAATCTTCATCAGAGGATGAAGTCTTGGATTTTGACACTGTTCCAATTGGTGATTCCAACGGTGTCTGGCTGCTCGAGTTCGATGGTAGCTGCTCTTCGACCGGTTCTGGAGCAGGAATGGTTTTCATTTCGCCATCAGGGAAGTTTTTTCCTTTCTCCTTCAAGCTGCAGTTTGATAACACCAATAACACCACCGAGTATGAAGCCCTGTTACTGGGAATGCAAGTTGCATTGAAGAAGGGTATAAAAAACCTTCATGCGCAAGGTGATGCCGAGTTGATAGTATGTCAAGTGAGAAATCTCTATCAAACAAAGAATGAAAGACTCAGGCATTACCGCAATCTAGTATGGGATTCCATTGAGGAATTCGAGGCTTTCGATATCTCCGTTGTTCCCAGAGAATACAATACTAGAGCTGATTCTCTTGCGATCTCCGCCACGCTCTTGGTACCACACAAAGACTTTCAAGGTTCTACCTACACCATAGAGTTGGTTTTCCGCCCAAGTGTACCTGACAATTCAGAAAACTGGCAGATTTTCAACGACGACCATCAAATTATCGCCTTCCTTGAGAAAGCTGAGAATTTCGATGAATTGTACTTTGAAGGCAGCAATTCTCCACTTCGAGAATCCGTGACCGATCTAGATCCTATCACGGGTGAGGAATATCTCCAACTCAAAGGGAATAAGATCCCTAAAGGATTGGTATCCTTGGAGAAACTTTTTGACAAACATGATCGCCACGTCAAGAAACAACTCTCAGATTCTGACTCATCTAATGAGGTTGAACAGATAAATTTGGGAACTGAGGCCGATCCTAAGATGGTCAACATTGGCAAATGTTGCACGACCGAAGAAAGAAGACAGTTTGCTCAACTACTGCAGGAGTACATCGACGTCTTGGCGTATTCATATGACGATCTAAAGTCATTTCGGCCCAAGGAAGTGCAACATGACATTCCTCTCAAGGTTGGTGCTTTACCTTACAAACAAAAGCAGAGGCAGTACAATCCCAAGATTTCTGGAACGATTTTAGCTGAAGTTCAAAAGATGCTGAATGCGCGGATAATTTTCCCTATCCATCATTCAACATGGATAGCCAATATCGTCCCTGTTCGTAAGAAGAATGGTGAAATCCGCATTTGTGTAGATTTCAGAAATCTAAATCAATTGTCTCTCAAAGACAATTACCCACTTCCAGTGATGGATCAAGTTCTACAAAACGTAACTGGATCCGAGATGCTCTCCATGCTAGACGGATTTTCCGGTTACAATCAAATTGAAGTAAATTCAAGCGATCAACACAAAACCGCTTTCACAACGCCTTGGGGAACCTTTGCGTATCGTAGGATGCCGTTTGGTTTGATCAATGCCGGCGCTACATTCCAACGTGCCATGGATCTTGCTTTCCGTGACATAATGGGTAAGTTCATTGTGGTGTATCTTGACGATCTTACAGTGTTCTCCAAACAACGCCATGAGCATTTCTATCATTTGAGACAAACTCTGGAGAGGTGCCGCCAGCACGGCATTTCCCTCAATCCCAAAAAGTCAACTTTTGGGGTGACAGAAGGTAAACTTCTTGGTCACGTAGTATCTGCTGAAGGAATTAAGATTGACTCAGAAAGAGTCAATGGAATCAAGTCACTCGTTTTGCCATCAAGCAAGAAAGCCGTTCATTCCTTTTTCGGCAAGGTGAACTTCTTGAGAAGATTTCTTCCAGACTTTGCTGAAAAGACTCGTCACATTGTGAACATGATGAAGGGTAATGCCACGTTTCATTGGACGGCAGAAGGAAAAGCAGCGTTCGATGACATCAAGGAAGCCATCGCTCATGCGCCCGTATTGGTTTGTCCTAATTACACCAAGGAGTTCGTGATGTACAGTTATGCTTCCGAGCATACGCTATCAGCAATCTTGGTGCAGGAAAATGATGAGGGTTTTGAATCCCCCATTGCATTCATGAGTTGTCCTCTAAAGAATTACGAGTTGAAATATTCTCAGATGGAAAAACACGCTTTCGCAGTGGTGAAAGCCGTCAAGCATTTCCGGTTCTACATTCTGGGCAGTCATGTCAAAGTCCTCGTTCCAGATTCAACTGTCAAGTCTATCCTCACACAACAGGAATTTGGAACGAAAAGAGGAAACTGGATTGCTAAGATTCAGGAATATGATCTAGAGATAAAGCCTACTAAGCTGATACGTGGACGTGGCCTTTGTCAGCTCATTGCAGAAAACAATCCAGGTGAGGAAATTTCGGAAGATGAGGAGGTCTCAGATGAAGAGGTTGATCCTAGTACACTTCCTATGGTACTATTCGTTAGCACCACCGATGAATGGTTTTCCAACATAGCTCACTTCCTGACATATGGAGAATGTCCTAACCACTTAACTCCGAAAGAAAAGAGGACCTTCAAGCTAAAGTCAGCTAATTTCGTCTTGTGGGATAGTGGCTTGTATAAGCGTGCGATGGATGGAACATTTCTCAGGTGTGTTGATAAAGAGCAACAGCAAAAGTTGTTGAAATCTTACCATGATTTGGCATGTGGTGGGCATTTCTCAGCGCCAGTAACCGCTCACAAAATCCTGAGAGCAAAGTATTATTGGCCTACACTCTTTCAGGACACGTACTCTTGGGTGCGTAAGTGTGAATTGTGCCAACAGTTTGTTGGCCGTCCAAAATTGGCATCTTTGCCGTTAAAACCTGTCGTGATTGATGAACCTTTCCAACAATGGGGCATTGATTTCATAGGTGCAGTGAATCCATCGTCAAGTGCTGGACACGTCTATGTTTTGACGGCTACAGACTATTTCACCAAATGGGTGGAAGTAATACCTACCAAGCGTGCTACTTCAGAAGTAGTGTGCAATTTCTTAAAAGAGAATATTATTTCCAGGTTCGGTGTGCCGAACAAGATTGTTGCGGACAACGCTTCTGCTTTCTCGTCAAATGAGATCACGAAGTTTTGTTTCGAGCATGGTATCACTTTGTCACATTCTTCCGACTATTATCCGCAGGGTAATGGTCAAGCAGAATCTAGTAACAAGAATCTGGTAACTATAATCCGCAAGCTGGTGGACGAGAATCAACGTTTGTGGCACAAGGCTTTGTTTGACGCTTTGTGGGCAGACAGAATAACTCCGAAGCGAGCAATCGGCATGTCTCCTTTTCAGCTTTTGTATGGTTTGAATGCCGAGATCCCTATAACTTTGGAACTACCAGCCCTCAAGTTGGCTAAGGCCATTGAGGATGAGACGTTTGACAATTCTGTCGACAAGCGCATCATGTATCTCTCCGAATTGGAAGAGAATCGAGTTCAGGTAGCTGACCGCATTGCGGAACACCAGGATCAAGTGAAGAAGTTGTTCGACAAGAAAGCCAAGTCTCGAGAATTTCAAGTTGGTGACCTCGTCCTCCTATGGGACAAAAGGAGAGAGCCAAAAGGTATGCACGGGAAATTTGATTCGCTATGGACTGGACCTTTCCAAATACATCAGTTGCATGGTGAAAACAGTTTCTTATTAGCATACGGAGATGGAACGCCATTTGCCCTTCCTCACAGTGGGCAACATCTCAAGCACTTTACGCAGTAAAGGAGTCGGCGTTGGTATGTAAATACTTTTTATTTTATTTTATTTTATTTTTTAAGTCCTTTCGAGTCTTTGTGTTTTGTTTTTGTCGTCGTCATCGCCTGACTCCAAGCCCAATGGATGGATAAAGGCATTTGAATTCTGGATTTCTTCTCCCTTCGTTCTTTTCTAAAGAACAACCGAAGGAAGATCCCCAGTAGGAGCCAGCTGTTATCGCGGAATCTAGCAGCGCTCGTTCCACGGATAACCCTCCTACGAAACTTGTCCGTTTCCTAGGATTCATGAAGTTCAAGTACGCACAACGGAGTGATTTTCGAGTCACCTCGAAGTGCGTTCCCAAGTCTCGAATAGTCAATTCGAGCATTCCACCTTGTTCTCCTCGCAAAGACCTTCGAAACGAGAGCTTTCGCGACATTTCACTGTTAATACTTTGCAAATTACGGAAGATGCAGTAGCACTGAAAAAGTGCGCCCCTGCAGGGAAAATCCAAAATTTGGCTAAGTCTGGAAATGTAAGGGCGCTAAAATTTAGCGCCCTTGCATGAAGTAAAAATTCCAAAAATGCAAGAGCGCTAAATTTTAGCGCCATTACATTTTTTCTCAACACTTAAACTTTTTTCATTCCTCTGGCACGTTTCTTCACAATTTCTTGATCAAGACGCCAGGTTTAACGGACAGACGATGAAAGAGCGGATTTTATTTAGAAAGCAGGACGACGGCGACGGAGAAAGCGAAGCGGGATTTATCCAGAATCAAGCGGATCGCGATTAACAGTTTATGGTTCAGGGAGATTTTTTCTGATTTTTTATTTATGATCCGGTTCGTTCATGAGCTTTTTCATCAGTTTTATTTCCATCTTTTTATTCAGATTTTCCCGAACCGACATTTTTCATTTCACCCCGTTTCCTCACGCATTCATGGTTTGCTTTCATTGCACAAGCCTTGGTGAACCTTTGCTAACCCTCGCCATTCCTTTCTTTGTTTTCTCCAAACGTGTATTGTTCTACATTCGCTTTTCTTTGTTTCTCTACGCGTCCCACCCTCATTCTCCATACATGTTTCTTTCTTCCTTCAAAGATGGCGACATTTCTGTGTTCCATGTTTTGTTCATTTCTCCTCACAAACTCATATCTCTCCAACGTTATTCCCATCGCGTTTTTCACACTGTTCTTTTCATATGCTTTGAAACAAACTTTGCAATCTCACAAAAGAAAAGATTTCTTGTGAAACCCTTAAGCATAAACATGGAAATGGAGACAAATTCGAAAGCTTTCATTCTACAAGCATTTGCAAAGCTCAAAGCGCCTTCGCCATTCCTCATTGCATTTACATCACCAAAAATTGCCAAAATTGCAGAAGCGCTAATTTTCAGCGCTATGACATTTCAAACTTAACAAAAAATTGCCTAACACTAAAAGTGTAAGGGCGCTAAAATTTAGCGCCCTTACACCAAGAGCAATTTTCTCAAAATGTAAGGGCGCTGAATTTTAGCGCCCTTACACTTTTTTCTGACTTTTCCCAATTCCTTCCAAATGAACTTCATTTTTGACCAGTGCGCTCCAGAACCTCGTCTTTCCGCATTTGTGCATCGTTTTGCGTGCCTCGCCATCCGCTCCATGCTCTTCCACCCTCGTGCTCATTTCACGCTTTCCCATGTTTCCTAACAATTGGTGTTTGTTCTGGCTAGACGGATTGCAGTCTACTCTCAGAGATCGTCCAGTTAAGAGTGCTCAGTGTTCCAGTTTATTTTGATGACTGCTACGAAACCTCCTTCTTCTTCGAAAGCAAAAAGCAAGATGAAGTACAAATATCAAGGCGTCTATCCGCCAACTATGGTACTTTCGAAAGTTGAAGAAATTAAGGATACAGAAGTTGGCCATCAAGATTTGGTTGACTTTGCAAAGTTGACAGAGACGAAGCCTCTTCCTGATTCAATGAGGGCAATAGTACACAGTAATCTCCACTTGGTGGCAATGTTCCCCACAGCTGCGCACAATACTGAGTTTGTTCTTCAAGTTGCGTCTCATTACATCCGAGAAAGCAGAAGTGTGATCGATTCTTCCGGGCATGAGATTCTAAGACTCGACCCCGATTTCTTTGACATCGTCTTCAAGGTTCCTCACATGGACAAATATATTGACATTTCTATATCAAAAGCACAAGAGATTTTCGATGTTGATCCTAATAAAGCCAAACAGTTGATAAATACTCAATGGCTTAAAAAGCCTAGATCGTCTGTTTCCAGATGGCCGAAAGGACTCTTGAGAAGTGACTTCAAAGATGACGTCAAGGATATGATCACGTTTCTGAGCAGAGTGAAAGGTTTGCCAGAATCATCCACCTTCCACGATTGGATGTATGAATACATCAGGATCATAAGGAGGCAGAAAGTGCATATTGACTGGGGTAAACAAATCAGTGATGAGATGCACGAACAGTTGATCAATGCCCCTTCTACATTGAAGTTCTACATGACTTCTTACCTGGTGTACGCAGCAGCTGTGATGAGACAATTCCCAGGTCTATCTACAAAGGGGAATCGAATGATGGTGCCTGTGTACAGATATTTCTATCAGTTGGAGCTAAAGGAAAGCTTTCATCATTTCAGACGGGTCACTGATGCTTTCTTTGCGCCCTTACTCTTCAACTTTGATCCATCCTTGGAAAGAAGAAGAGTGTCTGATGAGGCTTATAAGGTGGTAAGTAAAGTTGGATGTATTTTTCTTCACCCCAACGCGCATTTCATTTGAGAGTAGGTTGTTACAATCGGGTTGTCCCTTTACATACTAATGCTATCCTTCTGATAAGTGGGTTCTCATGGAAAGTCATGCATGCTCGATGTCGCAAGATGTAAAGAACTAAGAAGCAACCACGCCGCGGATTCAAGTTCCACCTAATTACCTGCAGATATATCCCGACCGCACAAAAGGCTAAGTCTGTCTATGCTGAGATGCAGATCATGACCATCAAAACCTACAAGTATAGGTTTGATTTTGACTACCGAGATGTCAGAAAGAAGTTGCAAAAGGGTCACCAACACAGGTACCGTTTTGAAGACATCTGGGCAGATTGCAGAGATGAAGAAGCCATTCGAAAGATGGACTATTGCAGATTGACAGTTCAACAAATCAGAGATCTTGGTATCGCTGACCTACCAGAGGATTTTGAGGATCTAGGTGATATCATGAATGCTGTCTATGATGGTCATGCTACAAGAGGTCAGCACTCGCATTACACAAGGGGTCTAGGTGAGTGTCACCAAAGACAGAGAAAGGTTGAGACCAATCTTAGCCAATACTGCAGAATGGTTACACAAGCATGGTTATGCAATGAAAAGTTTCAGGACAGACTCAGAAGGAGAAGAGTCCGAGGCAGAAGCACGCCAACAGCAAGAACTTCGCGACAAAAACAAGTCAGCGGCCGTTCCCACTTCTTCGCGGAGAGGCCCTAGGATTAAGTTCACTGTTGGTAAGAAAGATACCCAGGCTGTCCAAGAGACAAAAATGACGGAATCTCACCCATCTCGCTCTAAGGGTAAAAAGCCCATCTCAGAGGAGATAGATTCCGATGAAGAAGATACTTCAAGCGACCAATCCACTGAAGATGAAGATTCAGCAGAAGCAGACTCCGATGCCGAAGAGGTTTCTGAAAGCAGGCAAGAGTCTGATGAAGATTCTGAAGAAGGATCTGAAGGTGACTTCGAAGGTGAACCAGAATCGGAGAGGCAAGAGGGTGATCAACAGGAACCCGAGCATGATGAAGAAATAACTACTTCTCCTCCCGAGAACGTAGTTGAGGAAATTCACAGAACATCATCGCCCGTGACTTCAAACGCTCCTCATACCCCTTTTGAGTCAAGAATTCCTTCACCTCCTGCTCCCTCGTCACCTATTCCTACCACGAGCATTCCTGCAGCCGAGATATCCCCTATCCCCGCAGCATCAACCCAGCTTGATACTCCATCAGTCACAAGCATTCATACGGTTGATATACTGTCAAGCCCACCATCGTCCATTCCTAGCTTGTCTTCGCCAACGTATGATATCACTTCTGAGAACGAATTCAATCGTTTCATGAATGAGTCGATGCGTGATCAGCTCAATATGTCAACTACAGGAGAAATGATGACAAACACTTCTCCAATTGTCACGATACCATTGGTGAGTTCAGATGTGACAATAACTTCAGAGGTGGCAATGGCGACCGACTTGACAGTAAATCCAGAAGTTCACACTTCTTTTCTTCCTCCTTAGCTAATATCTCAAGTGTCGAAGCGTAAAAAGCAAATGATTTCTCCAGAGGAACTCGACCTTGAAGAGATAGTTCTTCCAAAGGCTAAAGGGAAGAAGAAGGCAAAAGTATACTCGAGGCTGAATGTTGATAAATCTGGCCACAAGTATGTTGAAATTGGCATACCACCGAATCAAGAAGGTGATGTCAATATGGAGGACTACACAGTAACAAAGGTCCAGCTTGGCAAGGTTACCAACGAAAGTGCAAAAGCCGATGCGCAAGTCACTTTGGATATCTTGGCAGGAAGGCTGGACAAAATTGAGCAATCTCATAACATGTACAAACAGAGGGCAAAGCATTATGCCACTGTTGTAAAGAGACTTGCCGGTTCTCCAAGCAATGCACAACCGCTGACAGTGGTAAGTATTGAAGACCCAGCTGTCAAGAAAGCTGAGAAATTCGCCTCCAAAGGCAGAGTGCTGTATGACTTTGTTGAAAAGATCATTGAACACGGATCTCAGATAATTTTGGCTGCGGATGAGAAAACCACTATGTTGGCCAAGCTCACCACAGAGCTTGACAAAGAAAAGGGCGTACTTTCCCAGGAGCGCAGAGACATGGAAAAATGCCTGTTGTCATGGTCGGAAATGAAACAGGTAAAGCTCAGCAAATTGGTGGAGGTCGGGGTAATTCCTAATAAAGAAGTTTATGCGCACCAACAAGCACAGATCCAAGTGGTTCAATCTTCATTGAAGAACTCAAGTAAGCCGAAGATGTCGGCGGGCATCGCGAACATTCTTGGACAAAAGCATCGAAAGCTGTTCGGTCAACTTCTTTGAGGACAATCGATCTTCCTAACGTCAGCAGAATATCCCCGACTCAAAGCAAAGCCATCATGAATTGATTGACGCTCAGACTTAAGCTTCACCGAACATCATTTGTGATACGTTCATTGACAACCTCGAAGACGAGATCTTGACAAAAAAGGTTCACTCATCTGCCATGAGATCGATCACGAGAATCCACACCATTGTGGATTACACCGTTGGTCCAGATGAGAAGTTCGCGCAGGAGACTAGGAGGAAATTTGAAGACTTCCGCGCCCAATGCAAAAAGACGTGAAGCAGCCTCCTATTCTCCACTGTTAGACATTTCCGGTGCATCCCATAATGCATCTTGTAAATATTTCTCGACATTTTCGAATGTCATTTTGTAAATTGTAATTACACCAAGTCCAAAGATGTAATATTTTGAAAACAAATTACACTTTGACTTTGGTCAAAGTTAGGTGAGATTCCCTTAATTTTCTCACCTAACTTCCCTTAATCGCTCACCTAACTTTCCTTAATTTTCTCAATCTCTTTCCTTATTTTGCTCATCCCTCTTTCTATATATTGTGAGGGATTTTCATTGTAACATATCTTTTAATCTTTTGCAACGAAGTGCTGCCCTTTTGTAAGCAAACTTGTGAAACTTTGCGTTCATATTTTGTGAATGAGATTCAATCAATAAAGGAAAGGATTGCAAGCCAAACGTTGTGTTGGATTCGATACTTTTGTAAGTTGATTTGATTTGGTAGTGATTAGTTGGAGAAATCTGAAAGACTCTAAGTGGTTGATGTAAACTTTGTGTTACATCCGTTATTTAGATTGCATTGTTATTTTGTTTATCATTGGTTGAGTGATCTATAAGACTTTGCGCTTATAATCATTCATGCTCATGCATGTTCTTGTTGGATAATCTATAAGACTTTGTGCTTATAATTATTCATTCCATTGGATACTTTGTCGAAGGATCTACAAGACTTTGTGCTTGTAATCATTCGTGCTCGTTGACATTTTGGTTGGATGATCTACAAGACTTTGTGCTTGTAATCGCTCATGCTGTTCGAAGAATTGTTGCGTCTAAGAAGACTTTGTGCTTCTAACGTAGCAAACGGTACGTTTATGCAGATCCGACCCTGATAAAGCTACGGAACGACTTTGTGCCTTCGTGAGCTTTCCCATTTTATTTTCTTTTGTTTGTTGTTAATTACTTCTGGTATCTCTACGCTTCGCTTTGACGGGATAGAGATATTGGCATTACTGCTGGTTGTTAGTTTTTAGTTATCAAGAATTCGGAACTTCCAACACGTGAAGCATTGTAAACATCTTCTCTGAAAAAAGAGAGAAGTATGAATGTAACACCCCCCCCCCACTCCGTGACTTTCGTGTACATTGTGTAATTACTTTTGTGATTTACTATTGTTTCTCTTAGCAGTAAGAAGGGCGCCTCCCCTTTCCGAGAGGAGAGATTCACATCTCACATAGCTGTGGCTGAAGTCCAAGTTGTGTAATCTTTCGAAAGTTGATTACATAATTTTCACCCAACAACTTGGTAGAGATCTTCTCACATATTTCTGTTCTGAGAAGGTGCTGCTCTCTCCAAGTGAAGACTTTATTTTGATCTTCAACCTCCTCCAAAGCATCACATGCAACTGATAACTGAGATACAAGAACACGATCTTTTGCCAAACTCTCTGCAACTGCAATATCCAGCAACTGAATACCCTGACGGAGTTTATGTGCCTCACTCCTCAACTGATACAAATCTGCAAGAAGAGTTTTACCAGCAGCAACTAAACTTTCAATCTAGTTGTCCACAAGTCTGCCATGACTGACTAACTGATCCAATTTTTGTTTCTCTGCAGATGTGTGCTGAGGAAGAACAAGTGCTCTATTTGGATTCCCATGAACAAGATCAGAAATGTATTGACGAAGTTGACTATTTTCAGCTTTGAGTAAAGCCTTATCTTCTCCATCCTTTGTGATACGCTCTTCAAGATTATTGGTAACAATCTTAAGAAGAGATACATCTGTCTCTCGTGTGATCCTGCCAAGATTTGCCTTAGTAAATGTAAAGTCACCCACTTCGACCTCGTCTAAGCTTTTACCCTCTGGAGGCACGGCAACTTCAATAACGATCTCTGATTCAGGAGTCTTTTCAATATGCACTTGTTTCTTTATCTTCTTGTTTGATCTCTTCTGATAAGGCTCACCAAACTCAGACAAATCAAGATTGTATGACGGTTCACGCCTCTGTCTTCCCAAAGACTTTTCGAGCCAACAAGACTGAACAATATTTTCAATTCGTGGAGAGACTGTCCCTGATGTATCCACCTGTGGTGGTTCAGTTGTCTCCGATCCGGCTTGAACTGGTGTCTCAGGCTCAGATTCTATGTCAATAGGCGAAACGTGAGGTGAACTAGGAAGTGAAACGTGAGGCTTAGTTTGAATAACTGTCTCTACTGGAACCTCAGGAATATTCTCAATCTGTTTTTGCTTCCTCTTACAAGTAGCTCTCTTCCCTGTGTTTCCACTGAGTTTAACCCCTTCAGGAGGTATGATAATAGCCTTGACTCTGGGTCTTGCTCTAGAAGTAGAAGGCAATGACGAGAAATCCTTTGGCGGCTCTGCTACGGGAACTGACTTCCGTGTCCGTTTGCTCTCCGAGAATAACTTGCTGGTCTTAATAACTGATCTAGAAACCTCTTCAATAGAAGTATTCTCCTTAGCATACCAATCAGGTGAGTGAAGTGGCTGCCTAGCAACTTGATCCTTAACATAAGAATTGAGAAGAACTTCTCCATCATCATCCGACAAACCATCAACATCTTCTGACAAGTAATCAGAAAGCTGTCTAACAGTAAGTCTACAATAATGACGACGACGAACCTCGAATTCATCTTCACAATTTGCCCATAAATCTTCAAGTGCTGGCGCATGTGCAATCCCTTGCTCTAACCGATTTGCATAATGACCGAGAGGATCATAGGAACGTCTCTCAGTATAAGACTTGAATTTGAACCTTTCTATCTTAGTAGACATACGCCTGGCATCTGTTGCTGCATCACATGTGAAAATTCCCAATGAGAATGGAAAATTTGCCGCAGTCTTATGACGACTACGAAGAAAGAAGTGAACATGCTGCATTTGCCTGAGGAACTCCATAAAGACAATCTTGTCTGACGGATATCTCGGCAACATCAGAGGCTCTCCAACATAACCATAAACTCAAATGTATGTGAAAGTGGGAAACTGTATGAACCAATCTGCCCAAGTCTCCATTGCTGATTTGGCTTCGGCTGAAATACGAATATGCATCTCATCATCAAGATCTCTTACGGTTCTCATGGAAAAGTGATCATTTACTACTCGGAAGTCCTGCTCAGACTGGGAAAACTCTAGCTGTGGATAATACTCATGAATACGCTGAACACCGAGAGTACCATTGGTTTTAAGAAGTTTGAAACTACCTTGAAATGCAACCAAGTAGACCAAATAGGATATCATATGAAACTCGTGATACTTGAGAAAGTTAGTAATCTGCTGATGTAAACAATCACTAATCAACATAGCCCAGTCAAAACGCTCTGTGCCATCAAGGATTCTGGTAATCAGGTAAAACATCCATGGACGGAAAGTATTAGCATCTGACTGACCGGTAACTCGGTTGAGTAAGGTTATCAAAACAGCAACTTCCGCTTTAAATTCACCACGACCAACCTTCTTAGGCAAGTTAGTTTTCTGAATTGTCAACCATTTCTGAGCAACTTTTCTCTATGAACGTTGATGATCAGCATCCCATATCTTCTCACAGGCTTCAAGATCAACAGTAAAGTTATCTGAACGAGGAGGAATAACAAAACATTTCTCTATGTCCTTCGGCTTGAGACTGCAAACCACTCTTCCATCAACCGATCTGATCTGTCGTGAAGACGAGTCATAATGCTTAATGCAAGCAAGTACGAACTCAAGATCGGAGATAGAAACAGGAATGGATGTCGCTGCCAGCAACCCAGAACGCTCAAGATTCCTCATCGAATTGCTGCTAACACCTTCTAAACTGCTCAGATTGACCACTGGATAAACATGATTTAGGTCCGTATCTGAAGTCTTGGTGAAATTATGTGTAAGGACTGATTTCACCTTGTAATCAATGAGATTGAACTGCATTTTGAAAATGATGACTTTTGACTGTAAAGTCGAATATGCTTGAAGAACTTTCTGAAAAACTCTGGACAAGGCTAAAAATAGCTTCTGACAGAAGAAATTTTCGAAGAAATTCTGGAACATGGGTTTTGTGCACAACTGAATTCTGAACAAACCCAGATAGCTGGATTCTCAAAAAAATGTGATTTAAGCCCACATGCAAAGAGATTCTCGGAAAAAGGCTCAGAGCTTTAGAATGAAGACTACGGGGCGATTTTCTCGAAAAAATCTAAGTGGGTCTTGTTGCAAACGCTGAAATATGAGAACCCAGATGAACAGATTCTGAATATGTGTTGAATTACTCTGGCATGCGAAGAAAGTACCTAAGGTGAGAAATAGAAGAAATAAGATAGAAGATAGAAAGTTTTGCTTGTCTGCTTCTGAAAAATCTGCAAATCTCTTATTCGAATCTTTATCAAACCTACATGCAAAGTGGAAATAAAGTCTAGAATTGACTTCTTCTGAAGAATCTGAGCTCGTAGCTTCGAAGAACGCTGAAAACGGACACCTGAATCACCTTAAGCTTGCTGGTCGCTCAAAAGAATACAAGCTTCAGAGCAAAAGATGATGCAAAAATGGACGCCATCTTTGAAATATATAGAATTTCACCATAGAAAATTCGTACTAAATAAAGCATGCATAAAAATGGCGCTTGGCTTCTCATTGGTCCTTATTATAGTTAACTGAAACTCGAACAAGCTCAATAAGTGGACGTGCTTTAGGGTTTGCCTTTCAAGTCTTTAGTTTAACTCATCCATGCAATTTTAGCTTCAGTTAGCATCTTTATCAAGTTCGCCATCTTCAACCTTGCTTTGGATTCATCAAATTGACCTAAGGCATGCCCTTTAGATAACTTCAGTTAGCAAATTTGATTGCAAAGAGAAATTCGCCATCTTCATGCAATAAATATGCTAAAAATAGCTAGCCTTTTGGAAGTTCAGTTTGGCCTTCAAGAATGCGCCAACTTCATGCTTTAATCAAATATAATCTAAAAATAGCAACCCTTTTCAAACTAAAGTTGCCATTGCCTTGAAAAGTGCGCCATCTTCACCAATTCATGCTTCACTTTTCAAAAACTAAATATAGCGATCCTTTTCATGAGTGAAGTTATCAACTTCAAATTTGCCATACTTCATTAAAAATGCTTCATGCTTCACAAAACAATGCTTCATGCTTCAATTCGTCCCTTTTGAACTTCAGTTGATATTTGATGAAGCGCCATCTTCACTAAAACCTTCTCAATTTTGACCAAAATCGCCATGCATGCAAACTTCAGTTGACTTTTAGTAATAATCTTCAGTTAAACTTAACATGCAATCAAGTTAACTCAACATGCAAGGTAGTTAACTCGACATGCAAACTGAAAGATCACTCCACATGCCAATAAACGAACTGAAGATGACAACCCAGAAATCGTTCAGTCTAACTGCAGTCAGAACTCCAGTTAAGGCGTCCATTCAACTCACTTTCAAAAATTCAACTTTGAACTCTTGGGTGAATTCCAGACTTAGCCAAATTTCATGAAAATTTAAGCTAAAACCTCTCTCGCCGTGACCTTCGTTCATCCTTCCTCGACACCGGGTCGATCGAATTTCTCCGGGATCGGCCGGGTTGACGTATCGCAGAAGCTTGGTAAACCGACCAAATGATATCTTGAGATCGCATCGCCATAAAACCGACATTTGAAGACTAAAAATCCAAGCTTTTAAAGGCGCTTTTCTCACTTATTCAAATTTCAACTTCAGATTCGAACTAAGGGAAAAACAAAATCCTTTTCATAACTTCCTAGATTTACTCATTTTCGTGATCGATCTCGTGTTCATCATGGCTAAGTTTCTCGTTTCAAGCACTACCGCAGCGCACATTTCCCCCATAAAACGCCATCCGAGGGTGAAAAACAAGAGCTTCCTTTCAAAAGTTGTTTCTTTTCATTCTAGACTTAGCCATTTCTGTGAAACTTAAAAAATAATCTAAAAACCTTGATCATGAATCGGGCTGAGTCATCTTCTGACCTGACGGAGACAGGCAACGGAAAGCTGAACGTAACACAGACACATTGAATATCTGAAATCATCAGAAAGAAGGCATTAAAGGCTTGAAAATCTTGGGCGCCTTTCTCAAAATGTGCTCTTTTGCTCTTTCTTCTAATATTTTGACTAAGATTTGACCCAACATTTGGCCTCCAGTTCAAGCGTTTCAGCAACTCAGATTCACCCTCTGACGGATGCGTCGCGAAGCTCAAACAAATGTGAGATAAACATCTTGGGTGGCATTCAGCCAAAAACCTACATCCGCACCTCAAAAGATGGCTGAAAAGCCGCTTTTCTCCAAAGAGCTAGCTAATAATTTGTTACCGATTTGCACCGTTTATAACCGAATCAGGGAAGAACCGGTTGACGATTGATAGTCATCAAGGGTCGACGCGGATGTCGATAATGAATCGGAGGTGACAAACCCTAAAAATAGGATTTGGGCCCCTAAAAGATAGGGTGCCTATTTCAGAATGTGCTCCCTTCTCCAGAGATAGAAAATTTTGATGTTTTTCTTTCAAATTTTCACTTTTCTTAAATCTCTTCGGTAACAGACTGACATAGTACTGACACCAACTCCATATTTGAAAACCCCAAAAACGACCATTTGACAACACTTTAACAAGAATAAGACTCAATTAAGCAAAATGCCTTAGTGAAGCAAAAATTTTGGTTTTGGGTACAACAAGTCTTAATCTTGTTAAAGTGATGTTAGAAAGTCTTTTTTGGGATTTTTTAAATATGGAGTTTGTTTCAGTTTCATGTCAGTCTTCTACTAAGGAAATTCAAGAAAAGTGAAAATCTAAAGGAAAATCATCAAAATTATCTCTGAAGAGGGAAGCACATTTTCAAAAAGGCGCCCTATCTTTTAGGGGTTCAGATCTTGTTTTTAGGGTTTGTCACCTCCAGCAGACATTTGTTTGGTATCACGCTAGCTTTGCAACGAACTATCAAGCCTGTCAAACGGACCTGTTTTGTTCGAGTTACGGAAGGTATAGCGCAAAACGAGAGGGACGACAAAATTGGCTAACACTAAGAAAAAGAGCAGCTTTTGAGAAAGGCGCCCATCTCTTTGAGGTGTCAAATGAAAGTTTTTGACTAAATGCCACCCGAGATGTTTATCTCACATTTATTCAGGCTTCGTAATGCATCCGTCAGCGGGTGAATCTGAGTTGCCGAAATGCCTGAGCCAGAGGTCAAACATGGGGTCAAATCTTGGTCAAAATATCAAGGAATAAGCAAAAGAGCACATTTTCAGAAAGGCGCTTGGATTTTCAAGCTTTTAATGTCTTTTTCTGAATGTTCTCAGATATTTAGCTTCTCCATGTTACTTTCAGCTTTCTGTTGCCTGTCTCCATCAGATCAGAAGATGACTCAGCAGCTTGTAGTCAGAGTTTTAGTGTTATTTTGGTCAGTTCCAGAAATGGCTTAAGTTTGGAGGAAAAAGAGCACCTTTTTGGAAAGGCACCCTTGATTTTCACCCCTCAGATGATGTTTTCTGGAGAAATGTGCCTTTGCAGCTATCATGTGGAATGAGGTTAGCTCTGCAGTAAGCCTGTGATCCAGTCTTGAAACTTGGTCAATCAGAAGTTATGAAGTATTTGTTTTTCCCTTTGTACAAGATGGAGATGAGAAATTTTGACTAAGTCTGAGAAAAAGAGCAGCTTTTGAAAAGGGCGCTTGGATTTTTAACCCTTCAGATCTTAGTTTTATGATATTCAGTCTCAAGGTATCTTTTGATCAGTTTTTGTCCTGCTCTGCGATGCACGTGTCAGCCAGCCAATCGGTGAAGTCAGTCAGCCAGTGTCAGGGGATGAACAAAGGTCCTGAAAGAGGTTCAAATTTCAATTTTAATAAAAAATGGCTAAGTCTGGAGAAAAACGCCTAAAGTCAAAGATGGTTTTTCAAAACCACATGTGCGCCTTAAAGAAGAATTTTAAATATTTGAATTTTGACTTTCAATTAGATTGAAAGATTTCTGGGTTGTCATCTCCAGTTAACATTTTGGCATGTTGAGTGTTCTTTCAATTATGCATGTCGAGTTAACTAGTTTGCATGTCCAGTTAACTGACTTTGCATGTTGAGTTAACTAGTTTGCATGTCCACTTAACTGAAGTGCATGTCGAGAAGTCAACTTGAGTTTGAATGCATGGAACATTAGTTGAAGTTTTGTGAAGATTTTGTGAAGTTGACACTTCATTATATATTTTAACTTCACTCTTTAAGGGTGACACCTTAGTTCCTAAAGCACAAATTTTGAAGTAATGAAGTATGGCGAATTCAATATGAATTGTCAACTGAAGTTTGATTCGCATGGTGATTTAGTGAATTTTGAAATTGAAGTCTTAATATAGCGACTTTAGTTCTAAAGCATGGTGCTTTATTTAGGAATTTTTCATCTTCAGTTAACAGAATTGAAAGCCAATCATTGGCCAGGCATGGGTTTTTGAGGTCCAATCACAAGCCAAGCGCCATTTTTAAGGCTGCATGCATTTGCTACGAATTTTAGTGATGAAACTCTATTTATTCAAGCTTAGGCGTCCATTATTCTTCATCACAAGCTTAGAGAAATACTTTCTTCTTGAGCAAGCAGCGATTTGAAGGTGCTACAGGTGTTAGATTTCAGCGTTCTTCATAGCAACAGATTCAGTTTGTTCAGAAGAAGAATATTCCAGAATTTGTTTTCAATTTGCATGCAGGTTTCATCAAATCCAAAACAGAGATAGGCGAATTCTACAGAAGCAGAGCAAATAAAACCTTCTTTCTTCTGTCTTATTTCTTCTATTTCTCATCTTAGGTACTTTCTTCGCATGTCAAAGAAATTCAGCATATTTTCAGAATTTGATCATCTAGGTTTGCATACTTTAGTATTTGCAGCAAAACCCATATCCTAGATTTTTCAAGAAAATTGCCCCATAGTCTTCATTCTGAAGCTCTGTGCTTTTTTCGGAGAATCTCTTTGCATGTGGGCCTAAGACACATTCTTTCGCAAATTGAGCTATCTAGGTTGTCTTAGAATTTGATTCTACATAAAACCCACGTTTCAGAAAAATTCTGATTTTTTTTCCCGCCATAGGCTATTTTTAGCCTTGTCCAGAGATTTTCAGTTTTTCTAGAAAGTTGTCCAAGTATATTCAACTTTACAGTCAAAAGTCTTCATTTTCAAAATGCAGTTCAATCGCATTGATTATAAGACCAAATCGGTTCTTATACATGATTTTGTCAAAACTTCAGATACGGACTTAAATCATGTTTATCTAGTGGTTAATCTGAGCAGTCTGGAGGGTGTTAGCAGCAATTCATTGAGAAATCTTGAACGTTCCGGATTGCTGGCAGTGGCATCTATTCCTGTTACCACTTTGATCTTGAGTATGTTCTTGCTTGTATCAAGCATTATGACTCGTCTTCACGACAAATCAGATCAGCTGATGGGAGGGTTATCTGCAATCTTAAACCAAAGGATATAGAGAAATGCTTCGCTATTTCTCCTCATTCAGATAATTTCACTATGGTTATCGAGGCCTGTGAGAAGATATGGGATGGAGATCAAGAACGTTCACAGAGAAAGGTGGCTCAGAGATGGCTGAAAGTTCAAAAGACTAACATGCCTAAAAAGATTGGTCGTGGTGAATTCAAGGTTGAGGTTGTTGTTTTGATAACTTTGCTCAATCGAGTTATAGGTCAAGAGGATGCTAGCACTTTACGACCATGGATGTTTTACCTTATTTCCAAAATTCTTGATGGCACAGAACATTTTGACTGGGCTATGTTGATTAGTGATTGCCTACATTAGCAGATTTCTGATTTTCTCAAGTTTCGTGAGTTTCGTATGGTATCCTACTTGGTCTACTTAGTTGCATTCCAAGGCAGCTACAAGCATCTAAAAACTAATGGCACTCTTGGTGTTCAATGTGTTCACGAGTACTATTCTCAGTTGGAGTTTTCTAAATCTGAACAAGATTTCCGAGCAGTGAATGATCAATTTTCTATGAGAACAGTCAGAGATCTTGACAATGAAATGCACATCCGTGTTTCTGCCGAGGCAAAATCAGCAATGGAGACTTGGGCGGATTGGTTTATCCAATTCCCTACTTTCACATACATTCGGATTTATGGATATGTTGGAGAGCCTTTGATGTTGCCGAGGTATCCTTTAGACAAGATCATCTTCATGGAGTTTCTCAGACAGATGCAACATGTTCATTCCTTTCTTCGCAGTCATCATAAGACTGCGGCTACTTTTCCATTTGGATTGGGCATTTTCACATGCAGAACTGCAACAGATGCCAAGCATATGTCAACCGTGATGGAAAGATTCAAACTTAAAACTCATGTTGAGAGGCGTTCCTATGATCCTTTGGGTCACTATGCAGCCAGGTTAGAGCGAGGAATTGCACATAAGCCAGCACTTGAAGATTTCTGGGCTAATTGTAAAGATGAATTCGAGGTTCATCATCGTCACTATTGTAGACTCACTATCGCTCAGCTCTCTGATTACCTATCAGAGGATGTTGATGGTTTATCAGATGATGATGGAGAAGTTCTTCTCAATTCATATGTCAGAGATCAAATTGCTTGGCAGCCACTTCGCTCACCAAATTGGTACGCTAAAGAGAATACTTCTATTGAGGAGGTTTCTAGATCACTTATTAAGACCAGCAAGCAATTCTTGAAGAGTAAGCGGAGGCGAAAGTCAGTTCCTGTGACAGAGCTGCCAGAGAATTTTTCTTCATTACCTTCTACTTCGAGGTCAAGGCCTCGGGTCAAGGCTATTGTGATACCTCCTGAAGGAGTTAGACTCAGTGGAAACACGGGAAAGAGAACTACTAGTAAAAGGAAGCAGAAGCAAGTTGAGAATGTACCTAAGATTCCAGTAGAGACAGTCATTCAGGCTGAGCCTCGTGTTTCACCTCCTAGTTCACCACATGTGCAACCTATTGATATAGATTCAGAGCCTAAGATACCAATTCGAGTAGGATCGGAGACAACTGAACCGCCACAGGTTGATACATTAGGGTCAGTCTCTCCTTGAATTGATAATATTGTTCAGTCTTGTTGGCTCGAGAAGTCTTTGGGGAGACAGAGGCGAGAACCTTCATATAACCTTGATTTATCTGAGTTCGGTGAACCTTATCAGAGAAGGTCGAACAAGAAAATCAAGAAACAGGTGTATATTGAGAAGACTCTAGAATCAGAGATTGTTATAGAAGTTGCTACTCCTCCAGAGGGTAAGAGCTTAGATGAGGTTGAAGTCAGTGACTTTACTTTCACTAAGGCAAATCTTGGTAGGACCACTCGAGAGACAGACGTGAGCCTTAAGATTGTCACCAATAATCTTGAAGAATGCATCATGACAAATGGAGAGGATAAGGCATTGCTTAAGGCTAAGAACAGTCAACTTCGTCAATATATCTCTGATCTTGTTCACGGAAATTCAAGTAGAGCACCTGTTCTTCCTCAGAATACACCTGTAGAACAACGAAAGCTGGATCAGTTAGTCAATCATGGCAGACTTTTGGATAACTGGATTGAAAGCTTAGTCATTACAGGTCAACGTCTTCTTATGGATTTGTATCAATTAAGGAGTGACACACATAAACTTCGTCAAGGTATTCAGTTGCTTGAGATTTCAGTTGCAGAGAGTTTAGCCAAGGATCGAGTTCTTGTGTCTCAGTTGTCTATTGCATATGATGCCTTGGAGATTGATGAAGATCAAGAGAAAGTTTTTACTTGGAGGGAGCAGCACCTTTTCAAAATGGAGATATGTGAAAAGATCTCTACTAAGTTGTTTCCACTGAAAGATAATGTTGTTGGAGCTCTTGCACTTGTCAGTGGTTTTGTTGTTCAGATTCCGTGTCATTATCTTCTTGAGGATGGCACGTATATTGCACTAAATGAAGTACAAGCTGAGTTCGAAAAGCTGATTCAGAATAGCCTTGAGGGAGATCCTGTGGCGGCTAACTTGGAAAATATTACAGTGATTGCAACTAGTTTCAAAAAGGCGGTTGAAGATGTCAGAGAATGCATATATACAGTCAAGGAAAGTGACAAGGAGTTGAAGAAACAGATTATTGCTTTGGACAGCATCAAAGTGCCAGAAGACAGAGTAATTGATGAGTTCCTGGATGAGGTGTTGAATTGAGATGACTTTGAGTGATCTGCCAGTTGGGACCTGTAGTTAATTTCTAGGATAGAATCAAGAGCAACAGTTAACTCGACTTTCAGTCTTGAGTTCACTTGCTGACTTCATACATGCTTATCTCTTCCTTGGGATTATCTTCACAGGAGTTAGGGTTAGGGTTTTTAGTTAACTGAGGGTAGTGTCCAGTTAACTTTGCTTTAAATAAGGATGTGCATGCTTGCACATTGTCCATTTAGGGTTACGTACCGCGAACCTGGGATGGTAGTTTTCAAAGCTAATCAGATAGTTTGTTTTATTAGGTTTAGCAATAACTTGCATGCATTGCAAGATCGTAGAAGTTGACTCAAGGTGATTTTAGGGTTCCCTACACCTTTTGATGTCTATAAATAAGAGCTTTTGCTCATTTGCAATTAACTTTTGCACGAGAGAGAAATATATGATGTGCCCACCTTGCCCTCAATATTGCTCGCTCTGTTTTTGTTCATGCGTTTTTACTATTATGATGAATTGTTATGCCACATAGGGTTTCATGCAATTATAATGGTGAATTCTTTCCTTAGTTAGATCAAATATGTTTTGTGTTCAATAAACTCGTCCAGATTGGGCTGATAGATGTGCCACCTTGCCTTCAAGTTGAGAATCTGTACTTGGTTATCGTGTGATGTGTGTGAATAATAAACTTATTCAGATTGAGCTGATAGATGTGCCACCTTGCCTTCAAGTTGAGAATTTGAACTTGGTTTATCGTATATTGTTGTTTCCAATAAACTTGTTTAGATTGAGCTGATAGATGTGCCACCTTGCCCTCAAGTTGAGAATCTATACTTGTTTATCGTCAGATAGTTATCCTTGCTCCATTTTCTCATGCTCTGTTTTCTTGAGGAAACTGGATAGATTTTAAGTAATTAGCCTAGTTGTAGTTAGTAGTCTGCGAAACCAGAAAATACTTAGCTGCAACGTATAGAGTTTTCTTGAAAGCCTTGTACCTCTACAGTTGAGACAAAAAGACAGGAGATAGTTTAGATTACTTTTCCCTTTCCAAGCATTTTTGTTAAAGCACAACGCGGGAGCTTCCCCTCCTAATTTGAATAGCACTCATTGCGTAGTGTGCATAGCTGTCCATACCAACTCATACTCCAGAGGTGTTAGTTGTTATGCCAACAGGACGCTAACAAATAGCAATGAAAGGCAAATAAGAGCCCCAAAAGCATGTGCTAGTGAAGGCTGGAAGAAAATATCATGGAAGAGAGCTTTAGATTGTTTGAGCCTTCAATGTTGGACAAAGAAGAAGAGTTGGTTTTTCCATCAATGGAAAATCTCAATCTATGTTTGTTGGAAGAGCTTGAAGAAGATGTGTTCCTATAGATGAAAGGTAAACATGTAGAGGATTGCATGAGACATGGTTAGTATATTTGAAAACCACTCGAGGAAAAATGGTACCTTAGTGAGGGTGTTGGAAAGAAATTTCCACATGAGAATTGAATCTTTCAGGGATCAAAAGCCTCCTAATTGGGGAGGTATGATCCAAAAATTTGATCTTGACTATAATCAAATGGTCATTTTTATTCTCCATTCCATTCACGGGGTCTCTTCATGTGGATATGTTGGGTTTTGTAAATTTTGGCACAGTAAGGACTTGTCTATAGAATTGTTGAAGGCTCAAGGTGATTCAAAGCATCCTAGGGAAGAAGATGGACTTGTACGTAGGTCTAAAAAACTTGGCATTTTGATGTTTTTGGCAAGTTTACTGCTTACATAGGTGGTGAAGATGTGTTCACCCCAAACCCACAAGATGCAATGGCAATGGTGGGAAACCTAGTGGTGAATAGTTATACACCTTGACAAACTCATTTGAACTGGAAAATTATATCTCTAGGAACGAGGTAACTAGTTTTTGTGCATGCAAAAGGACGAATTTGGAAGGTTGTAACTGTTTAATTTCACTTCCAAGCATTTTTTTGTGTGCCTCCAGCCTTGGGAAGTATGTGGACACTTGTCTAAGCATGTTTTGATGCCACCCATGGGTTGGAACTCATTTTTCTCATTTTAAGAAAGAAGTTATGCATTGGAAGGTACCATTGGAGCAGAGCAGCAGATTGATATGCTTCGAAGCTCTTGTAACATTTTGTTGACCTTCACAAGTTGTGTTCAGAATTTTTGTACATTGTATTGATTGTACTTGGCAGATTATATAGTGGAGATGAGGTGTTACTTGCTCCTCATCTGGATTTATCTCCCTTCTTAGGGATTCTCCAGGTCAAAAATTCTTGTTTCAGTTATTGTCATGGTATTTTCATTTTTGTTTTTATGTTTCCTTTGATTCTTGATGATGTTTAGAATCTTTAGATGCAATTGTATGACTGTCCCATAGTTTGAGAGCTGTTAACACATTATTTTGCTTGTTTGGTGATTGTTTTGAGTGATAGCATTTTTAGAATCCATAATTGGTGAGCCAATTAAGAGTATTTTTATCAGTTCATGGATCAGGGAGAGGGAGGAATGTGTGGTATGAGGGTGAAATGAGGAGGGAGAGAGGAGGAAGAAAGATATTTGAGAGAGAGAGAGAGAGAGAGAGAGAGAGAGAGAGAGAGAGAGCATCTTTAGTTAGTTCATATATAATATGAACAATAAGAGCTTCCTTTATTTCTTTGATGAGCTTTTGTTCCTTGCCAAATATTATTACTCTATTATCTTCAATTTGTTAAGAAAGTCAAATCTATTTTATAAATTTCCTATCTAGCTTAATTGACATTTTTATAGTTTTTACTCTATAATTCAAATATTATAGTTTGCAATTATGTGTTTTTATTGCCTATTGATAATGTTCTTAATTATCTGATTGATCTTTGTTGTTATTTTGCAGGTTGGCTTAGGTGGAGAAAAATTGGAACTTTATACTGAAAGGGGTTCAAAGAATGTGAATTGGACATTTGCATCAAAACCCCCCCCTAATCAACCTATGACCTGGTACAAGGTAGACTTATTTTGACACATACTATTAACACCATTCTCAAAACCCACCAAGGATGCATCCAGGAAATAGTGAACCATGAAATTAAAATGTGTGCCAAATGAATTTTTATCCACAGAAAAGTTGAGAAACAATTTATCATCAATGACAATTGAGAACAAATTATGAGAATACTAATTTATCACTAGACCATCACATGGATGTACTGCTTCTATAGAGACATGCATTGCACAATAATTTCTTAGTGTTGCACTACACTAGAAAAGGATCAATTAATCATCATTTTTGTATTAGAAACTAGTTAAATGATAGATGTCTTTCCTGTAATTAAAGTCACATCTCACACTTCAATCATTAATTTCAATCCTACATAATGTTTTTACTTTATTCCTTTTGGTAGATGAATTTTATCTTCAGCAGAAAATGACACATTCCAGCTATTATTAACTTGTGAAGATACTGATTATATTTTCTATGAAGCAATTAGAAATTTCTATTGATTGACTTTCTTACTACATTATAATTTCTAAATGGCCATGAAAAAATAAAGTTGACCTATGTAAATGCTTTAGGCCTTTGTCAGATCATCATTGGTGACAATTACTGTAATTTAGAGTCGTAATTTCATGAGCTGCATTGAATTCATTCCATCACTCAATTGGTTCATTTTTTGGTATGCTTGGATTGAAATTGATTTTCTGAAACAAAAATGTATCCTTGAGATAAGATTCTTGAAGAAGGGTTTAGCTGTATGCAATTATCTGAGTTAGTATGTGAGAGCTTACAATTCCAAGATCACAGCGAAGTATAAATGTATTTATGTTGGTAAACAGATTTGTCACTGTGATATTTTGCTGCAAACAAATTAGACTTATGCAATAGGCAGTGGAAAACATTACAATAGTTGAAGAGATCCCTATTGGATTAGTGATCTTCATCTACATTTGAGAGGATAGAAATTTAGATTCTTAGGGGTATGATTTTAACCAAAAAGTAGCAAAAGCACACGAACTAATACTGAAGTAAAAGAAAAAAAACCCTAGGTATGGTTGATATGGGGCCAATAACCTTGTTCTCCCAGAAAATAATGAATAGATTGAAGGGAAACTACAAGAAGGATTTGAATGAAAAAAAGCTACTTAATATAAGAAAGGAGACATTCACCCAGGTTTCTGCAAACACCCAATGTTATGTCTATTGCTACAGTGAGACTTATTTTATCCACTATTCGATAGTAAACATCTTAGAGAAACATAAGAAAAACCTACAAAATAAAGAACTAACATGCCAGTTCACATTCCAGCAATATTTTTCTTTATTGAAAATAAAAAAGGAGAGCTCAAAGTCTCTCTCAGCATCTATACAAATGTTGAGAATGAAAAATCTAGCCCAAAAGAATTCCCCCTTTTCAATCTAGCCTTGAATATACAGGCCGCTCCATCTATAACTGATTCTTTAAATCCCCTTTTTAGTTTATAACTTAATGATGTTTTAAAAGTTCATTATTTTAACTTTAATGTATAAATAAAAAGTCATTTGTTAAATCATATTAAAATGACTTACTTTACAAATATGTAAAAGTAGCAAAAAGAAACTAGAAAAGTCTTCAAATTTGTTGATTTGTAGCTTGCTCCTTTGAAGTCCTTTGATCTAGGATGATCATGATTGCTTGGATGATTACTTACCCTTTTCTAGCTTGTAACTATGGAAAGCATATTCTCCTACAATTGCATTTCAATAATTCTTACTCCAATTAAATACTTTGACAAACATGTTATGAGCCAATTTCATATTGCTGCATTTGTCATACATATCAATAAGGATACTTGCTACAATGCATTTAAATCAAATATACTCTAGTTATATGCCCATGAACTCCTTTACCCAATTTTCTGGTTTCACACCAACTTTGCAGATGGTTGGATAGTTTGCCAAATTTATCTGAGAATGTTCATAGTGTCTATGCTCATCCCACTCTTGGAAAAATGAAAATTATAATTATGGGTTTTCATCCATTTTGATTGTTTGTTAGAACTTTAATCTGTATTAATCTTGACTCACTTTTCCCAACCTTATTATCTATATCCATTTCCCAACAGCATCAAGAACTATGCACTTCTTTTGACATCCTAAGCAATCCAAAGGTAAGCCATACTACACAACAAGATTTTGGGATACACTTTCTATTGCAAGCCTGAAATGCTCAACAACCTTCTTATAAGATCCATGTGATAATAAGATATTGGTACTCTCATTTAAAGAGAAAACATGTGGATTGTCCTCAAGTGCAACTGACCTTCTAATCTTGGAGTTTGGCTTTTGATCACATCCTACATTAGTTGGTCTTTCCAAGTGTTGGTGGTTATGGATGGTGCATTGGTCTCAAAGCAAGACCTTTAGAATTTTTTTAAAATCCAACAAATTCAATCCCAAACCTAACAAGAAAATCTAGTCATGGCTGCCCATCAATAACCAAGAATTTTTCAAACATGGAATGCTAGAGGTCCCCTTATTCCACCCACACTACCAATTAGGTGGGGAGCTATCCTAGATGCTACATTGCACTCCCCCACCCTTTATAGCAGAAGATATGACCACTCTAACCGAAGATTTGAATGACATTTTGAATCATTGCACATGTCGTAACATTGGAGAAAGCATCACACTCAGACTGCTGGGTTCTTTGTTCAAATGCAAAACTCTTGATTGGTACCAATCCTTGGCTCTTGTTGTGACCTTTTTCACACATCGCCCCATTGCAAATGGGGACCCCCTAATTTTTGCTTTGTTTCGAACTTTTGGCTTGATTTTGGTTTTTTTTGTTGTTGTCTCTCTTTCTGCTGTCTATCTTTTCGGGATGTGCCCGTCTGTGAACCTAAACGTGAAATTTGGCCAAATCCATAGAATTAGGGTTTTAAAGCTGTTGTACCCAAACCAAATTTTTTGCTTCATCAAGGCATTTTGCATAAACTAGTCTTAACTTTGCTAAAATGATGTAAAACGCAGTTTTGGGCAATATCAAGCATGGAGTTTTTGTCAATAGTTTGTCAGTCAAAGTCAGTTATATTGAACAGAACCTGAAGCAGCGACTCAGAATGGAGCTTTTCTCGATGGAGGAACATCTCACGACGGCATTTCATGTTGTACACGGTCATTTCAGTGATCGAAACAGAGTTTTCAATGGTCAATTTATGAAGATTTTTCAAAGGAAAAGTACAAAAGCGCAAGTATAGCCCAAGGGCGCCCAGCTTGTTGGAGGTCAAGATTCTGGTTAAAATGCTCAAGCATCCAGTCAATCTCTTCAGAATCAGTCTGGCTATCCGTCGAGATATCCAGCGAAGCATTCCGAGACTCACAGTTCCGGTTATCAATGACAGAAGTTAAAATCCCTAAATTTTAGGAGATGAGAATTTTGCTCTTTTCAGGCAAAAGCGCGCCTCTAGCCTGAGGGCGCCCATCTTGAAGCAGGGGTAAATCTCGACAGTTTCGTTGCCGAATGCAGTCAATCCGTTCACAACTGGTCTACTTATCCGACGAGATATCAAGCGCAGTCATCCGACTCTCAGAGTTCAGGCGGCAGTCATCCAAAGATCAGCTTAAAATGGAGTTTTCAT